>VMDO01011704.1:0-18533 GCA_007922755.1 Pedetes capensis
CCTGGCTGCTGTGCTGTTAAATCATGTCCAACTCATTGTGACACTTACAGGATTCTCAATGGCTGATTGTTTCAGGATTGCCTCGGGAGTAGATTGCCACATCCTTCTCCAGTAGAAAAGAATTGTCAACATCCTATTTTAATAACATGTTGTTGTTGTTAGGTGCCGTCGAGTCGGTATCCGACTCACAGCGACCCTCTGTACAACAGGGGAAACACTATTGTCAGTGCTTCTCTGCTGTTCATAGGGTTTTCAATGGCAGATTGATTTTTGGGAGGGGGTTGCCGGGTCCTTCTCCCAAGCCTGCAGCTCCTGGTGTTCCCGGCGGTCTCCCGTCCAGGTAATAACCTGGCCAGACCCTGCTTAGCTTCCTAGATCTGACAGGATCAGATTCCACAGGGCTACGGCTGCAGGCCTTCATAACATGTAATTTTAATAGGTATGAATTAAAATTCTAAATGGTATGGTACATTTAGTTTTAGAGTAATGTACTCCTCACTGAAAAAGTAATAATCATTGTTGAAATTTGGAACTTGTGCTAGTCATATTTCCATTGCTATAGCAAAATACCTGAGATAATAAACTTATAAGCAGGAAATATTTATTTTGGCTCATGGTTTAGAGGTTTCATTGCATAGCATTTGGCCCTATCACTTTGGGCCTGCTGGGGCACAGAATATCATGGCAGGAGTGCAGAATGGAGGAGGCTGCTCATTTCATGGAGGCCAGGAAATGAAGAACTTAAAGAGAAGGATCCAGATCTGAATAGTCCCTTTCAGTGCATGCCCCCAGTGACCTTAATCCCTGTCACTGTGACCCACCTTCTAATGTTTCTACCACCTCCCAATAGTGCCACTAGTTGGTGACCAGCCCTTTACCATGTAAGCATTTAGGGAATAATTATCCAACCCATGGCAGAATATAAGGGATTATATAGAGAAATAGAATCATTTGTCTGTCTAACTCCCAAAGATAATCACTTTTAATAGCTTTATATATTCCTTAAGTTATTTCTCTGAGCATATTTTTATATAGTTGCAATGATGCCGATTTATTTGTTGATGAACATTTCCTCTTATCACTAAAATTTTTTATCATTTTTCCTTAGTATTATACACTTATTGACCATTTAGTGGGTGCTCAGTAAATTTTAATGAAAAATTAATACCCAGTTCTTCCTTAACTACTAATTAGCAATTGAATCTTTTCTACCTAATTGTAATTACTCAAGCTGGACGCAGTGGCACATGCCCGTAATCCCAACAGCTTGGGAGGCAGAGGCAGGAGGATCATAAATTCAAGACCAGAGGCAGTCTGCATAACTTGGTGAGAACCTGTCTCAAAAAGTAAAAAAAATGTGTTGGGGGTGCAGCTCAGTGGTCCAGTACTTGCAAAGCATGGAAGCATGAGGCTCTGGGTTCAACCCTCAGTACTAAAAAAGAAAAAAATATCATTACTCAATGTAAGAACAAGGACATTCTCCCTCATAAATGCAAACCATGTCAATATCTAAGAAATGTAACATATGTAGGATCATAGTACGTAATATATAATTTCTAATCACATTTTTCCCCATTGTGAAAACAATGTCCTTGATACCAATTTTTGTTGGTTTTTCTCCATTGTTGCATGATTTAATCGTTTCACTCATTATGTTTACTTTCATATTTCTTTCTTAACATGTGTTTGCTGTGTAGTACATCATGTGGTATCACAATTTAACCATCTCCACACTGGTGAAAAATTGTGCCGTTATAAGTAATATAATGTCAAATACTTCTATGATTCAAGAAAGAAATTCATAATAGATAAATCAGAAAATATAGAAAGAATAAAAAAATAGATTCCTACAACATATATTCCTTATACTTATCCTTCATGTATGGGTGGAGATTTATATTGAAAAGTTTAAAAAACATAGTCATAATAAATATATGTACTATATTGTATAGATATATGATATACAGATGTAAATATGTGAGTATGTATATATATATTTGGATTAACAGTATATATGCATCAATCAATAAATATATTTTTGTGGTACCAGAGATTGATCCCAGAAGCAAATGTTCTACCATTGAGCTCTATTCCTAATCATTTTTAAATTTTTATTTTGAGACAGGACCTTGCAAAGTTTCAGGGGCTTCCTCTGGCCTCAAACCTGTGATTTTTCTGCCTCAGCCTTCGGAGTAGCTGGAATTATAGGGATGTACCACTGCTCCAGCTTATATATTCCTTGATTATATCATTCTAATGGCTGTTTAGAACTCCTTTACTTACTATCATAATTGTTTAATCAATCTTCTATTTTTATAGAATTAGATATTTTAGTATTTTAAGAAAACAATAATTAATATTATTGCAATTATTTTAGTACAGTAAGAATTATTTCTTGAAGATAACTGCTAATCTGGAAACTGATGAATTATAGAAAGTATTGTTGTTTGTTTGTTTTGTGGTAATTGGAGGTTGAACCCAGGGCTTTGTACATGTTTTGCAAGTGCTCTACCACTGGGATGCACTCCCAGACCATTTTTAAAAATATTTTTAATCTTGAGACAGTGTCTTGCTAATGTACACAGGCTGCCCCATCCTCAAATTTGTGATCCTCTTGCCTCCACTTCCTGAGTTCCTGGGAATACAGATGTACCTAACCATGCCCTGTGTTATATGTTTTTTCTTTTTTTTTTTGAAACAGTGTCTTGCTATGTAGCACAAGTTGGCCTGAAAATCACAATCTTCCTGCCTTGGCCTCCCAAGTGCTGAGGTTACAAGATGTGTACCAACATGCCTGGCTTTAGAAAGTCATTTTAAAGGATTTAGTTCTGATTTGTCAGATTACTCTACAGAAAGCTTATTAACAATTCCTATTCTGACCAGAAGTTTGTACAGTGTTTGGAAGAATATGACTTTTAGATTTCAAAGTTTTTGACCAGCTATCATAAAACTGCATGTTCAATAAAGTTCCTTTGCTGTGTGATTCTCAAGCATTTTGGTCCCAGAACATTTTTACACTCTTAAGTGTTATTGAGAACTCCATAGATAATCTATGCATGAGATATAAACAATAAAACTGGTTATATTTCTCAATATTTACTCTGTTAGAAATGAAAATTCATTCATATTATTTCATTTGAGAACTAGCTAGTTCTGTTGCCCACTTATTTGGGGGGTTATTTGTTATTTTTGGTGTTTGATTTCTTTTTTCTTTCTTTCTTTTTTTTTTTTCTGGTACTAGGGGTTGAACCCAGGGCCTCGTGCCTGCATGCTTTGCAAGTGTTGGACCACTGAGCTATGCCCCCAGCCCCTTTTCTTTTCTTTTTGGGACAGGATCTCGCTAAATTACACAGACTGCCTCTGGTCTTGAACTTGCAATCCTCCTGTCTCCACCTCCCGAACCTCTGGGATTACAGGTATGCGCCATGTTTGATTTCTTAAATTCTTTGTATATTCTAGAAATTAATCCTCTGTCAGATGTGTAGGATGCAAAGATTTTTCTCCCATTCTTTGGACTCTCTCTTAACTCTGTTAATTGTTTCCTTTGTTGTATAGATGCTTTTTAGTTTTATGTAGTTTCATTTGCTGATTCTTGGTGCAGTTTCCTGGGCAATTGGAATCTTGTTAAGGAAATGCTTGCCAATGTATATGTGTTGGAGTGTGTAACCTACTTTTCTTCAAGTAGTTTTAAGGTTTTCAGTTTTATGTTGAGGTCTCTGATCCATTTTGGGTTGACTCTCATACAGATTGAGAGATGTGGGTCTATTTCCATTCTTCTGCAGTGGATATTCAATTTTCCCACACCATTTGTTGAAGAGGCCATCTTTTCTCCAATGAACATCCTTAACTCCTTTGTTAGGTGCCTATGGTTGTGTGGGTGTATCTCTGGGTCTTCAGTTCTGTTCCATTGATCTTCATGCGTATTTTTGTGCCAGTACAAAGCAGTTGTTGCCACTATCAACCTATAGTATAGTTTGAAGTCAGAAATTGTGATATCTCCTACACTGTTTTTGCTGCTTGGGATTGTTTTGGCTGTTTGTGGTCATTTGTACTTCCATATGAATTTAGATTGCTTTTTCAATTTCTGCAAAGTCTGTCATTGGAATTTTGATGGGGATTGCATTAAATCTGTAAATTGCTTTTGGTAATAAGTCATTTTTATAATATTTCTTCTTCTGATCGATGAGTAAGGGAGGTCCTTCCATCTTCTAGTATCTTCTGCTATTTCTTCCTTTAATGTTTTGATGTTTTCATTACAGGGGTCTTTAGGGTCTTTGGTAAGGTTAATTCCTAAATATTTAATTTCTTGATAGGCTATTTTGAATGGGATTGTTGTCTTGATTTCCTTCACTTCCTAGTCATTATTGGTGTCCAGAAGGCTACTGATTTCTCTGTGTTAATTTTGTATCTTGCTACTTTGCTGAAGAGGCTAATTAACTCTAAGAGTTTTCTTTCTTTCTTTCTTTTTATGGTACTGGGGGTTGAACCCAGGGCCTCACACTTGCATGCTCTGCAAGTGCTGGACCACTGAGCTGCACCCTCAGTCCCCTTTTTTTTTTCACTTTTTGAGAAAGGGTCTCGCCAAGTTATGCAAACTGCCTCTGGTCTCGAACTTGCTTTCCTCCTGCCTCTGCCTCCCAGAGCCACTGGGATTATAGGCATGAGCCACCATGCCTGGTTGCTCTAAGATATTTCTAGTAGAATTTATAGGGAACTTTAGGTACAGGTTCATGTTGTATGTGAATAAGGATAGTTTGACCTCTTCTTTTCCTATCTTTATTCCTTTATTTGTTTTGCCTGATTTCTCTGGCTAGGACTTCAATCACAATATTGAATAACAGAGGAAAGAGTGAATATCCTTGTCTTGTTCCTGATCTTAGAGGGAATGCTTTTAATTTTCCCCATATAATGTGATGTTGGATATAGGTTTCTTATAGACTGCTTTTATGATATTGAGAAATGATCCTTCTATGACCAATTTCTTCAGGACTTTTATCAAAAAGGGATGTTGCACTTTGTCAAAGGTCTCAGTATCCATTGAGATGGATATATGATATCTGTCTGCAAATCTCTTGATATGTTGAATTACATTAATTGGATTATGAATGCTTAACCAGTTTTGCATCTGTGGAATGAAGCCCACCTAATCATGCTGTATGATATTTTTTTGTGTTGCTGAATTAAATTTGCCAGAATTTTATGCCTCCTTAAAATTTTCACATTAATGTTCTTTAGGGAAATTGGCTATAGTTCTCTTTCTTTGTAGAGTCCCTCTCCTGTTTTAGTATCAGGGTGATAGTTGCTGAATATAATGAATTGGGAAGTGTATCTTCCTTTTCTATTTTATGAAACAATTTGAGGAGAATAGGTATTAATTCTTCTTTAAAGGTTTGATAGAATTCAGGTGTGAACCAATCAGGACTTGAGTTTTCTTTGTTGAGAGATGTTTTTATAACTGCCTCTAATTCAGTGGCTTTATGGGTCTATTTAATTTGCTTATGTCCTCAGGGTTTAGTTTTGGTAAGTTATATATATTAAGAAAGTTTTCCATTTCTTCTATATTTTCATTTTTTGAGGGAGTTCAGTTTCTCAAAGTAGTTTCTAATCATTTTCTGAATTTCAATGGTATCCATTGCTATGTCCCCTTTGTCATCCCTGATTCTTTTTGAATTAAGGCCTTTTCTCTCTTTCTTTTGATGAGTCTGGCTAAGGGAAGGTCAACCAAAGAAACAGATCTTGGTTTTGTTAATTTTTTTGTGTTGGCCTTTTAGTCCCTAATTTGTTAATTTCTTCTTTGATCTTCAAAATATCTTTCTGTGTACTAGTTTTGGAATTGGCTTGTTGTTAGTTTTCTAGCACTTTAAGGGGTGTGCCATTAAGTTATTTAAGTGGGCCTTCCCTAAATTATTGATGAAGGCATGCATAGCTATGAACTTCCTGCTTAGAACTCTTTTTGCTATATCCTATATATTTTGGTAAGATGTGTTTTCATCCTCATTTGGTTGCAGGAACTTTTTTCAATTTCCTTTTGGATTTCTTCAATGACCATTGATAATTCTGAAGTGTGTTATTTAGTATCCATGTATTAGTAACCTTTCAGGAGTTTTTCTTCCTTTTGAGTTCTAGTTTTATTCTATTGTGATCTGATAAAGTACAGGGGATTATTTCAATGTTTTTGTATTTGTTGAGGCCATTTTGTAGTCTAAGATGTGTTCTATTTTAGGAAAAAGTTCCTTGTGTTACTGGGAGGAATATATATTCTATATCTGATGGATGGAATATTCTGTGGATATCTGTTATACCCAGTTGGTCTATGGTGTTGTTTAAGTCTTTTATTTCTCTGCTGATATTTAGCCTTGATGACTTGTGTCATGAAGAAAGTAGGGTACTAAAATCCCATAATTATTGCGTCTGGACCAATGTGTTCCTTTATTACCAATAGTGTTTGTTTTATGAAGTTAGGTGTATGTATTTAGTTATATAAAAATGAGCAATCTTACCTATCTAAGAATGGAATACAAGCATATCAGAAAGAAGGAGGATGGAATCAGTGGGTGGGAGTGGAAGTTGAGGAAAGAGGAGGGGAAATATCATAGAGGGATAAAGAAAGAGAGGAAATCTCAAAATATGAGATGTGACTATATGAATGCATAAAAAATGGAAAAGAAAAAATCAGTGAGAATATAACCCATAATTGCATACAGTTTTCATTACATATTAATTAAAATTCTTACTTTTTTCTTTTCTTCTTTGGTTATACTGTTATGTAAAATGATGAATGTTTAAACAAGAGTAATTCAATTGTTGCATAATGGATATAACAAATGACTTATTACTCTATCCCACCAACATTAATAAATAAAATAAATACAAAAGAATAGGAGTTAATGCAAGCTGTGAAAAAAGAGATGAAAACTCAGAAATTCGTTTATTTTCTTTTTATTGTTTATTTATTGAAAAACAACACTAGAAACATTGTATGTTAATATATGTAATATTTTATTAAAATTAATATTTTCCAAAAGAAAAAAATCAGTGAAATGAGTGTCTTTCCTTTAGTTTTTGTTTGTTTGTTTGTTTTCAATACTGGGGGGTTGAACCCAGGGCCTTGTACATGCTAAGCAATTACTTTACCACTGAGCCTCACTCCAGCCTCTTTTTGATTTTTTACTTTGAGACTGAGTCTTGCTAATTTGAGCAGGTGGTCTCTGGACCCAAACCTGCAATCCTCCTGTGTCATCCTCCCAGGTCACTGGGATTACAGGTGTGCACCACAGAACCCAGCCCCTTTGTCTTAGATTTTTACAAATTTCTTTAACATTTAGCTTTGCACTGAATCTGTTGCAATGTCATGTATCCTCTGGAAAAGTCCACTGAGTTCCACTGTATTTAAGAGGATGAGAGTTAGAAAGACAAGCAATGTTTTATTACTACTATAAATATAATTTTGACCTCAGAAAATTCAGAAGAGTCTCAGGGACAGCAAGTTCCCTGAAACATGCTTTTAGGGTTTCTGCTTTTATGTACAGTAGAAGTTTAATGATACTTTTAAAAGTATAGAGTGGGATCCAATCTTGCTGAGTACATATCTCGTCTTCATAGCTGAGTTATGTGGCTTGAGGAAATTTGTACTCATGCCAGTTCCATCTATAAAAAGTAGCTAGTAATCATGTATGGATTTGGGGTGAGGAATGAAGGAATTAATGTTGTGATATGCTTGACAACATGGCTGTTGTATTTGAGTATGATTCTGGATTTTTCACTCTTTCTGTGGATTTATTTCTGTGCCAGTTATGCACTGTTTCAGTTGTTATAACATTAAGAAATGTTTTTAATATTGGTATGTTACAGTCTTTTTTATAAATATTTATTTTCAAACCATCCTAGCTGGAGTATCATGTTTATTATTCATATCATTTCACTAAGTTGTAATAATCTGAGAATTGATCAGAATTCTACATCAGTTAAAATTGGTTTGAGCTGACATCATTACGATATTGTTTTGATATCTGAAATAGGATATTTATTTCCATTTCTTTGAATAAACATTTTTAAATCTCAGTAATTTTAAAAAATATCAAGCACAAAAGTTACTTGATAAGCAGACCAGTGTGTTTATCATGAAAGAGCTTCCATTTTTTAAATGGGAAAACAAAGCTTTAACTTAGCTTAAAAATTTGAATTCAATAATTTTTTGCTAATTTTTTTTGTTAATTTTTTTAAATATCAGAATAAAAGGTATGCAATACTTTTGTTGCAGCTGGGTACTTATTTATATGATCAACAGTATTTTAATTTGAATAGATGATTCTCCTTTCAAAAAAATCCACATGTTAATGGATTGCTATGATCAAAATGTTTTTATTATTTGCAGTAGGAACAGATTTTCTTTTATCCTATTTTTATCTTTAATCAGGTAATTATTATTAATGTTACATATAAGTTCCCTGGGTTGGGACTTAGCTCAGTTGGTAGAGTGCCGCTCTGCAGTCTCTGAAGTCCCGAGTTCAATTCCCAGTGCCACAGAAACAGGAGAAGGACGTGGCAACCCACTCCCGAGGCAATCCCGAAACAATCAGCCATTGAAAACCCTATAAGGGTCGCTATGAGTTGGACACAACTCGATGGCACCTAACAACAACAACAACAACAACAACAACAACAACAACAACAACATAAATTCCCTATACATGTAGACTTGATAACAGATCAGTAAAGAATAATTTATGTTAGTAGCATGTGTGGTCATCTGAAGTTGGAATGTTATTGGTCAATGTAGAAAACAGCACAGAATAACCTGAACTAAAATAAAATTAAATCAGAATAAGAGAGAGTTACCTATAGAATATAGAAATACTTTTTTCAGAAATTATTTATATGCAAAATATTCTGGGGATTGAATGCCTACTGTTCCCAGTATATATCAGAGGCCATTATATTTAATGTGTTGTCTCCATATTGAACTTTGAATGGCTAAGTCATTTTCTGGAGAAAAATCATATAGCTATGAAGCAATAACATCATTTTCAGCCCAAATTTATTTGACTTCAAAAGCCTGTGTACATCATAATAATGTATACTCATTCTTCTAGAAAATCCAGAGCATTTTTGAAACTATAAATATCTTTTGAGAATTAGGAAAGTTTTTTCAAAGGAGGTACTCATGTGTACCCCTCTAAAATTCCTTTCTCACTGGGGGCTCTCCAGTCCTGGGAAGGCTCTTTTACCGCCATCTTTAAAGTACTCCACCTATTTCCAGAAGAGGCACTACAGCCAGTATGGTGGCCAAAGTTCTTTTCCTATTTTCTAAAAGTCCTTCTTCTGTTATTCCTCTTGGTTACTCTTCTTGCAGTAACCTGTCCCTTTTACTTATTCACAGCTTATAACATTTCATTCATATAGTTACTCATCCATACACAAGTACTTATTTCCTACCATGAAGTCTGTCAGTTTGCTTGTGGGGGATCGTATTTTACTGTGATATTGAAACCTATGCCACTGGTATTACAGATAACACCAGGGTCACCCATGGTGAACAGGTTTCAGCTGAGCTTCCAGACTAAGAAAGACTAGGGAGGAGGACCTGCAGTCCACTTGCAAAACAATTAGCCATTGAAAACCTTATGAATAGTAGAGAAACACTTCAGATATAGTGCCAGAAAATGAGTCCCCCCTCCCAGGTTGGAAGACAATCAAAAGACAATTGAGGAAGAGTTGCCTCCTCAAAGTAGGGTCAACCTTGGTGATAGGAATGGAGTAAACCCCCAGGAACCACCATTTTCTGAGTGGCACAACTCAAAATGAGAAGAAACAACTGTAAACATTCATTACTAATTGGAATGTGGAATGGATATAGTATGAATTTTTAAAAATTGTAGTTGTTGTTCATCAAAAGGGAAACAGATCCCATAAACATCCACATTCTAGGCATCATTGAGCTAAAATGGACTGGTATTAGCCTTTTTGAATCAGATAATAATATAGTCTACTATGATGGGAATGAGGACCTAAAGAGAAATGAGGATGTATTTGTCATCAAAAAAGACAGCTTAAGATTTGTCCTGAAGTAAAATGCTGTCAGTGATAGAATTATATCCATATGCATACAAAGGTCAGTTAATATGACTATTATTATAATTTATGCACCCACCATGGATGTTACAAGTGAAGAATGGGAGATTTTTTTTTTTACTAGTTTCTGTACTCTGAAATTGAGCAAACATGAAATCAGGATGCATTGATAATCACTAGTGATTGGAATGCAAATGTCAAAAACAAAGAAGATAGCTCAGTAGTTGGCAAATATGACCTTGGTGATAAAAAATGATGCTGGAGGATTGCATGATAGAATTTCGTCAAAACCAATGACTTTTACATTGCTAATATATTTTTTTCACCAATAAAAATGGCAACTATACACATAGAATTCACCAGACAGGACATACATACAGGAAGCTATTGACTACATTTGTGGAAAGAGACAAGAGAAAAGCTCACATCAGAAGTCAGAACCAGAGCATGTGCTGACTCTGGATCTGACCATCAACTGCTCCTATGCAGGTTCAAACTGAAACTGAGAGCCAAGGAAAAATCTTGATTGCATCCTATCTGAATTCAGAGTCCATCTCAAAAAGAGATTTGATGTATTAGATACTAATGATCGAAGAACAGATGAATTGTGGCATGACATCAAAGACATCACGCATAAAGAAAGCAAAAGATTATTATAAAGACAAAATAAAAAGAAAAGATCAAATTACATATCAAAAAGGACTCTGAAACTTGACCTTGAAAGTTGAGAAGCTAAAGTAAAAGGAAAACATGATAAAGTGAAAGAACTAAACAGAAGAAAGGGCAGATAGAGAAGATAAAATCAAATACTATAATGACATGTGCAGAGCTGGAGATACAAAACCAAAAGGGAAGAACACACTCTGTTTCTCTAAATCTCAAAGAACTGAAGAAAAAAATTCAAGTCTTGAGTGGCAATAGTGAAAGGTTCTATAAGGAAAATATTAAATGATGCAAGAAACATCAAAAGAAGATGGAAGGAATATACAAAGTCATTATACCAAAAAGAATTGGTGGATGACTGACCATTTCAAGAGGTTACACATCATCAGAAACCAATGGTACTGAAGAAAGACATGGAAGCTGCCTTGAAAGCACTGGCACAAAAGATGGCTTCAAGAATTAATGGAATACCAGTTGAGATGTTTCAACAAACAGATGCAGCACTGGAGGTGCTTACTTGTTTATGTCAAGAGATTTGGAAAAATTTGGATAACAGCTACCTGGCCAACTGACTGGAAGAGATCCATATTTGTGCCTATTCCCAAGAAAGGGGATCCAAATAAATGTGGAAATTATCAAATTATATCATTAACATCACATGCAAGTAAAATTTTGCTAAAGATCATTCAAAAGTGACTGCAGCAATATATTGACAGGGAACTGCCAAAAAGTCAAATTGCACTCAGAAGAGGGCATGGAATGAGGGACATCATTGCTGATGTCAGATGGATATTGGCTAAAAGCAGAGAGCATGAGAAAGATGTCTATGTTTTATTGACTATGCAAAGACATTTGACTGTATGGATCACAACAAATTATGGATAATATTGTGAAGAATGGGAATAACAGAACACCTAATTGTACCCATGAAGAATCTATACATGGGCCAGGAGGAAGTCATTAGAAAAGAACAAGGAAACCCTGCCTGGTTTAAAGTTAGGAAAGGTGTGTGACAGGGCCATATCATTTCACCATACCTCTTCAATCTCTATACTGAGCAAATAATCTGAGAAACTTGACTTTATGAAGAAGAATGTGGCATCATGTTTGGAGGAATATTCATTAACAACCTGAATTATACAGATGACACAACTCTGCTTGCTGAAAGTGAAGAGGATTTGAAATATTTACTGATTCAAGGAACACAGCCTTCAGTACAGATTGCAGCTCAACATCAGCAAAACAAAAATCCTTTCAACTGGGTCTGAAAGCAACTTCATGATAAATGGAGAAAAGATTGATGGCCAAGATTTTGTTTTACTTGGTTCTACAATTGACAGTTATGGAAACAACAGTCAATAAATGAAAAGATGCTTTACACTGGGGAAAGCTATTACAAAAGATTCCTTGAAAGTGCTGAAATGTGAAGATGTCTTGTTGGAGATGAAGGTGCACCTGACTCAAGTTACGACATTTTCAGTGACATCACATGCTTGTGAAAGCTGAACAATGAATACGGGAGATAGAAGAATTGATGCTTTTGAATTATGGTGTTGGAGACAAATATTGAATATAACATGGACCACCAAAAGAACCAATAGATCCATCTTTGAAGAAGTAGAAACTGAGTGGTCCTTGGAAGCAAGAATGGCTAGAGTATGTCTTACTTATTTTGGACATGTTGTCATGAGGGACCAATCTTTGGAGAAGGATATCATGTTTAGGACAGAGTTGGGCCAATGACAAAAAGGCAGACCCTCAACAAGATGAATTGGCACAGTGCCTACAACAATGGACTTAAACATAAAAAATGTTCACATGCGTGGCAAAGTGTCAGAGAATGTTTTGTTCTGTTATGCATAGGGTCACTTTGTGCTGCAACTGACTCAAGGGTACCTAAAAACAACAACAACCATCACCATTAAGCTAAGCAGGCTTGAGTCTGGTTAGACCTGGATGGGAGTCTGCCTAGGATTACTGGGTGTTGTAGGCTTGGGAAAAGGATCTGGCAGCCAACTTCCAAAACAATCAGCCATTGAAAACCATATAAATAGCAGAGAAGCACTGGCAATTCTGCCAGGAATGGCACAGTATCAGGTAGTATTTCATTCTTTTATACATAAGATTGCTTTGAGACAGACTCAACTTGCTGGCACCTAACAACAACAAACTATGTCCCTTAGTACACAGCTCGAAGAGCTTATCATCCCATGATCTGCTCTTCTTCCTTTACTGGTCCCTTCTGACTAATGTCACTCCTTATTCTGAGATTGTTCAATTTATGAGTAATCTGAAGATAACAGAAGTAAAAGTTTTGCCTGGCAAAATAGCATAAGGAGATGCTCCACCCCTAAGGCTGTAGACCTATACAGTCTTTACTTACATGGATACTTGTAGAAATTCCGCACTGTTCTCATTAGTGCCTGTGCGCATTCTCCCTCCCATCAGCATCCCTTGCCCCTGCTATGTGGAAAAATTGTTTCCCATGAACTCATCCCTGGTGCCCAAAAGGTTGGGGACTGCTCAAAGTAAAGGCTTCCTTTTAATTATTCTGTTTAGTGACCTTGGTTAAAAACTTTCCCTTCTCTGATTTCAGACCACTTATTTGAATTCTTGTGGGTACATTTAACTGTTTGCTAAGGCTGTATATTGATTACCTTTAGCAATATTAGATTACGTTCCAGTCTTGCAGTCTCCACATGGACAGGTTTGTTTGTATTAGGTTATGTTGCATGCTACTTCAGAAATACTCTTATAAGGTATATAGTGACATTATATTTAATGTATGGTGTCTGGCATTAATACTTCCACTCTTTTCTGTTTTGAAAATCTGAATTCTTGGCTCCATTAATAAATCACATTCTTTACACAGTAACATCCTTAGGAAAAGGAAATAAAAAGGGTTTTCAATTTTATTTTTCCAGGAAAAAGAAAAGATCTTAACTTTTCATTATTCAAAGTCATATAGGTTAAAATC
Source organism: Pedetes capensis (assembly GCA_007922755.1). Lineage (NCBI taxonomy): Eukaryota > Metazoa > Chordata > Mammalia > Rodentia > Pedetidae > Pedetes > Pedetes capensis. The sequence goes on from VMDO01011704.1 coordinate 13,712, forward strand.
AAATCCTTTACATAGATTATAAAAAATATTCTTTGATATAAATACCTGCTTCCAACCCATCTATGATTTTATTGATACCATAAAGCATTAATTAGGAATTATGATATCATAGTTATTGCTAATGATTATATCAATGACTCAAGTCCCATAATAGTAGGAACAAAATATTGTATTGAGAACAATCAGTCTTCTAAAACAGGATTAGGTAAACTGACTAATGCTTCAGTGTTGTCAATATACATTTAACTTTATGAACACAATGTAGGATCCCTTTCCACACACTCAAAACCAGTGTTGGCAGAAGAGAATAAAAGGATATATTCCTACAAGGCTAAATTAATCACTCATCTAATGTTGCTGCTCCACTAAACTTTAATAAAACTCATAGGCTTAATTTTTGATGAGTATAAATTATACTTCTTTCTCATTATTATTGTAAGGGTTTTTGTGGAAATTTATAGAATTTTTTCATGTGTTAAAACTATTTTCAGAGGTGCAGAAATTAAGACAGCAAATGTCAAATATCAAACTCAGTGTTTGTTATGCTATAATATTTATTAGGAAGTTATCTTTGCATTCTGACAAATGCTAAAATATTTGCTGAACATCTGAATATTAAAATGTGGAGCTCTTTTGTCACACTATCTCTTTGCCTACAAGTAGGAATAACATCAAGCCCATCACACTAGATCATATAAACTATGGCTAAGCAAGTCATCTTCTGGTAGAAGAATTACAGAGGGTGCTACACATATATGGATTGATAGCAATAGAGCAATACACCCTAAGGACACGTAGAGCCAACTACCCCAACTAGAGGAAGCAGTGACTACTGACTTCAAGCATTTTTGTTGTTGTTGTTGTTGTAGTTGTTGTTGTTAGGTGCCGTCGAGTCGGTATCCGACTCATAGCAACACTCATAGGGTTTTCAATGGCTGACTATTTCACGATTGCCTTGGGAGTGGATTGCCAGGCCCTTCTCCCATTTTTGCAGTGCTGGAAATTGAACTCAGGATCTCAGAGACTGCAGCGCAGCACTCTACCAACTGAGCCAAATCCCAGCCCTCAAGCATTTTTAGAGTTGCTTAATAAATTTAATTCTGAAATATACTTGTGACTCAATATATTCACAAAGTGCTAAGTGAGATGTTCTGCAGTCCTTCAAAACATTAGTGAAAATAATGGTTCTGTTCTTTTTAATTACAATTTAACATTCACATATTTCTTTAAGTGCATTTTGAATGTGACACACTTTAAATTATTTGATTTAATAAGTATTTTCTGAACAGTGAATATCTGCCACTGGTTTCAACAGTATACAAAGCAGATGAGATCTTTCATGAAGCTTACCTTATGGGGGTGGGAGGTAGCAATAACAATAAATAAGCAAAACACATGAAAGAAATAAAAAGTTATAATGCACAGTATCTGGCCTGTGGTGGGGGGCATTACTTTTTGGACAGGTGACATATATCCAATTGTTCATATTCTTTTGGAAAAGTGTTAGGACCATTGGGATTTTATCCTTTTTTTCACATTATGGAAATACAATAGGAGAAGTCACAGTGGCTACACAACTTCAGTACACTGGGCATCCCCAGTGGATCCTGAACACAGTTGTAGGCATCTTTGCGATGTCTACTCAGCTCACAATGACTTCTTGTATTGTCCCTTCTCTTGTCCCCCAGTAGTTGGCTTTATAGTCATATTTGTGAATAAAAATGCTACTACCTTGAACACAGTTCATTAGACAAGATCAGGACCAAGACAGAGTTATTCTCTTAAAGTTCTTGGAGATGGAGGAGGACCCTGGGCAGTCAACCTAGATCCACACTGTGGACTCATCTTATGAAAGCCAATTCATTGAGGAATAAAAAAGTGGATGTGAAGCGAGAAGTATTGGTAGGGAAGAGAGTTCTTGCTGTGTTACTAGGCTCCCTATTACTTCAGAGTACCTCCCATGTGTGAATTACTATCCTCAGCTACTGGACTTCAATGTAATGTAAACCAAAGAGTTTGATTAACACATTGAGAATCTAGACTGTTGCAGGGCTATGCTGCCAGCTGCTAAGTATGCCAAGGGCTCTGTCTGTGACAGGTCTTAGAGCTTGGAAAACCTCTCCTGTCAATACCTGCACCACCCTCCAATGTAAGGGACCTTGTGTGTCTTTGTAATTTCCATTGTGGTTATCAAGTCACGCTCTCTCAAGAACCACTCATATAAATGTATACTTCAAACTTTGATTAGACTTGGTTTTCCACACAAGCCTGCAACCAGTCTCATCAAGCAATTGGACTTCAATAACTGTGGAAATCGCTCCCTATTTGGCTAATGTATCTTGTCTACTGAATGCATTCCTTGTGAGATTTGTTCACATTGTTCTTCCCCAACTTAAGCATTAGCCTACAGCCATACCACTGTGGCATCCGATCCCATCAGATCTCAGAGGGTAAGCAGGTTTGGACCTGGTTAGTACTTGGATGGGAGACCACCTCAGAACACCAGGTGCTTGTAGGTTTGGGAGAAGGACCCAGCTACTCACTCCCAAAAAACAATCTGCCATTGAAAACCCTGTGAATAAAAGAGAAGCACGACAATAGTGTTTTATCTGTTGTACATAGGGTCGCTATGAGTCAGATACCAACTCCATGACACCTAACAAACAAAACAACTTAAGCACTGTGAACCAAAGGAAAAATCAATAGGCTGTGGGATTCATGAAGTGCTGCTTTGGTCACTTTATTTTACTAAAGCAGAGAAAAAGAGGAAAACAGTCCATGCAAGGAAATGTCCTTACCAACAGTGTATTGTAGATGCTTAAAAACATATTTTGTTCTCTGGGTCAGAAATAGGAGTCAAGATGAGCACAAAGTGCTGGACAGTGAAGAGAGAGTATCTGGAAAAACTAAGAAATCCGTTTAATTAGAGATGGTGTGAGTTAACATTGGCAAGACGGAATTCAGCACTATTTCTTTCCAAATCTAGACCCTCTCTCTTTCCTATTTCAGGGACTGGCATTACTTCCTGGATGTGAATTTCTCTGGTTTCAGGACCAGAAATGATGGTCAGTTTCTGCAGCCTTGAATTTGTTGCTTCCTTCCAGGCAGCTGCATGAATCTTGTTACTGATCATGCTTCTCTTATTGAATCACCTACTAAACAGCTTTGTGTGAAATTGATTTGTAACCTACCTTTAACAAGCTTATAGGCCTTCATTAAATCTGTTTCTGTACTTATTGTTGCTCTGGTTCTATCTTGTTTTGTTATAATACCAATATTTTCCAGTAGCCTCTTCTTTTTTCATTCTTTCCATAATATTTGCTGTTGATATCTAATCTTTTTTATCTTAATTATAATTCCTTCTAAGCCATCTTAAATAATTTTTGAAAACTTACATTGGTATGTAATATAAAGAAACTTCAAATTCTACTCAATTGCCCAAATCAGAATCTGTACTCACTTTTGATATAAACATTTTTCTGTATCTTCATAATTGACCAAATGATAAATATTGCCTATTTTATTCTCTCAATGTTTTCCCAATCTATTCCTTTTACCTCAGTCCATATTTTCAACATTCATTATGCATTCAGATTTCTTAAAGTAGTTGTTAAAAGAATTTTCTAACTGGCCAGATGGCTTCTTCTTATTTTTTCTTCATAGTTTCCAGAGTATATTATCTTAAAATAAAACAAACAAAACCAACAACTCATTAATATGCCACTGTCCTACTCAGTGTCACCAAATAACTTCCCAGCTTTCAGAGTTAAGGTCAAACTTTACACCATAGCATATTAGGCATGTAGCAACTTGCCTTCCATGTTTTATTAACTGTGCCTTCAAACTTATCCAGCCCCTTGAGCACTACCTTGCAGACCCACTGAGCTATTTGTGATTTTCTGTCGTAACAAACATTCTCTACTTTCTCTAGCTAAACTGCTCTTCCGAGGTTGTGTACATCCAGTACAAACTGTCCTAGAACTACTACAGTATTAGATGGCTTTATCAATGAAGATTGACCAGTAGACAAGGTCTAGGAGCAAGGCTATCTTAGGAGGTAGGTGCCAAAATGGATGGATGAGCTATACTTTATCCAAGGAGCTAGGAAGAAAGTCTCAACTCCACTTTCCTAGGGCAGGAGAGTTATTGCAAATCTATAAAAGAATACCCCTTTCTATCACATTTACCACTATATACCACAGGTTATTGGCACATAATCTAGTGGTTATATAAGCAACAGGGAGAAAGATCCAGGAATCCACTCCCCCAAAACAATCAGCCATTGAAAACTCTATGAATAGCAGACAAGTACTAACATTACAGTTTTGCCTGTTGTACTTACGGTCACCATAAGTCAGACATGGACTGTACAGCACCTAACAACAACAGCAACATATAAGTAACAATGAAAGTAAATAGATCTTTTGATCAAGTTAGTACTGTGACTTCTCCACTCTTAGGAATTTTATCTTTTATGTAAAGGGAGAATAGGAATTCTTAATTTCTGACAACTTCTAGAATCCTTAATTTTTTGAGAGAATCCATTTAAAATGAAAAAAAAAATTATGGTCCTTTCTACCCCAGTCTGGGTAGTTCTACTTACCTGATCTCAAACGATATAAAATATGTTTATTAATTATGCAGAAAAGGCTCAATATTTTTTGGATAAAAGTTATAACAACTTATTAATTATTAATATCCAATTTCCTCTACTATTTGGCATGGAAGAAAAACTTTAAATTTCCTTGAGAGAATATATAGATTCTTAAACATGGCAGTATCAGTGGCAAAGGAAAGAACAGTAATTACTTGGAAACAAGAA
>VMDO01011704.1:18633-65621 GCA_007922755.1 Pedetes capensis
AAATAGTAACTATAGAAACAAGTCATAGGATCATATCTGCACAATTGCCTAAAGTCAGAAAGGATTGTGCATATTGTTTACTAATCTATTTTTCTTTACTAATTTTTTACATACTAGAGACTAAGAAATAAATGGCCTTAATTTCCTTAATAACACAAAAAATGAGTTCTTAAAACTGATTTGCACTAACTTTTTTATTTTTTGAAGAGATTTGAAAAAAATTTAGTTTTACTATTTTATAATGTCATATAGAGGTTTATTTATCATCCCATATTTGATGATTAAGCTTAAAATCAATGACAATTCACCATTGACTACAGGGCTTCAAGGTTTCTATTTGAAATGTACAGAAAACTGAGCCAACTACACAAAAAAACAAATTTTAGTTTGACTCCTCAGCTGGAGTAATGTTGTGCTAAAGAATGAAAAGTCCAATGCTTTTAATGCTCAATCAAAATATCTCAACTTTAGAACTAGAGAATCCAATAAATACCATACCTGGATGTCAAAAAACGTACACTCATTTTAAGAATTGTTGTCTATGTATTACTTTTTGAAGTTGAATTAAATTATAGTAGCAATGTGTAGTATGGTGTTCACTGAAAAGATGGTTAATCAAATAAACAAGCATATGACATATTCTTAAAACAGAAAAATGGAAAGCTTTCATCTCAAAATGTGTATAGTTCTAGGGGTACTTTCTGTATTTGGTTATCAGTTAAATATATTCTTTTTCCCCCATTTTTCCCACCATCTAACAACAGACCAACCCCTACAATAAAATACATTTTTCTACATATTCCACATTTTCTCATCCATATGTATCTCTATATCTATCTACCTATCTATCTATCTATCTATCTATCTATCTATCTATCTATCTATTTTCTATCTATTTACACTTTGTTGTTTGCTTGCTTTTCTAGTAACAGAGGTTGAACCCAGGGCCTCCTGTGCTCTAGGAAAGTCCTCTATCACTGAGCTAAATCCCCCAACCTCCTTTTTATTTTTTATTTTGAGACTGGATCTCACAAAGTTGTGCAGGTTGCTTCTGGACTGAAACTCATGATCGTTCTGCTTCAGCTTCCAAGTTACTCGGACCACATATTCTACACACTACATACTATAACATGTAAGCTTTTCATCTCATGATTTTATAGGTTATAGCAGATAAAAAATAAACAGAATGAAAATATGGGCACTGCAGAGAAAGTTGTCACTGGGAAAATTAGTATGAGGGAAATTTCATGGAATTCTCTCCAGAGCACAGGAATTATTTTACTGATTGGACGACTGCTCAACTTATTTGTTCATGGGAGGGACTACTAGCAACCATAATCATATTCTTTGCTTGTAGTTTGAAAATATAAAAATGGTAAGCAGCTGATGCTTTTATTGTAGAAAACAGACTAGTTAAGTGAACAAAGAAGCATTGGTAGATGTGGCTGCTTCAGTGCACACAAAAAGCCTCAATCTGCACATTTAATATCAACTGCTAAACTAATCCAAGAGATTCAGTGCTTTCAATACTCTTTTTTTTTCTTTTTTCCTTCATACCTCTTTCCAAATGCTTGTAGACAGCTAACAAACATTCTTTCCCTGTTGTGGGGTGATTTTCTTAGAAACTGGTAAATATTAGTGCAAAACCTAACATCGATGCAATTTCTGATTTAAGTCAATTTTTAAAGTCACCTTTGTATTTCTCCTTGACTTTATCTTTCCTTGAGCTTCTCTCTCTAAATCACTCTTTCTTGGATTGCTTTCCAATAAACAGAGCCCTGTATTCTGTTGATATAAAGAGTTGCATTTTGAAGACAGCAAAATGGCAGTAGATATTGATTTGTGGATACACTGGAACTGTACTACCTCTTCTCCCACTAATTTCATATTTCTGGGCTCCGATGGATTCCAAATTTGTTGATACTTTTCTTTTTATTATCACTATTCAAAAAGTAGCACCCATAAGGGGGAAATAGTTACATAGGATGAACATACAGATGGTACCTCAGAAAACATCCACTCCAGTTTCTCAGTTCTACAGATGAAAAATGAAACAAGAGACATTGGGTTATATACATAAGGATACACATCTATTAAGTAGCAATGACAGCACTTGAAACTGAGTGTTATAAAGTCCTCTCCAGGGAAGAATATCTCAAATGACATTCACAGATCTAAATAAGAGCATGCATTTTTAAGCTATTATTTGTTCTTTATAAGGGTCAATCATTCATTTGTTTTCAAGTAGTTCTTCCTTATTAAATTAAAATCAATACAGGAGTATATAAAGAAATAAATGCTTGTTTTTGCATTACCTTCAAGAAAAGCAGTAATTTGTATTGAAGCCTAAAACTATTTCAATTAAGAAAAACCTCAGTACTGAAGTCTAAGAAGTCAATTAAAAATAGTATGCTTCACTCAATATTTGTAGTTTTTTCTCCTATACATCTTGTAACTGCCTTAATTTACATATGAGCAAACTGGAATTTTGGAAGATTAACTACCTTGTCCAAGGTCATATAACTTAAAATTTTGTAGCCGCTTAGAGGAGGAAGTTAAGTTGTTCTACATAATAGGCTGGGTCTTTCCCTTGACCTTAATTTTGGGCTATTGTAAAGAAAGTATCACTCAAAGGAACCACAGTAATTTCATTCTTATAGAATGTCTTCACTAAGCTACATTTTTTGCTTATATATTTCAGGAACCAGGCATAGCTGGGCAGTGTCAGACCTGCATAATGTCAATGAAAGCCATTCACACAAAAAAACAAGTGTGGCTTGTTCCTTCTAGAGTTGTGAATTGCAGGAGCCCTACATGGAGGCTTGGAAATAGAAAGTGCTGCATGATTCCATTTTCTACATTTATTGTAGAGAAATAGTAGAGTGGTTCATTCTCACATGATGAAGTGTCCCGTTTTTGAGAATTTTCTCTGCTACAAAGTTTCCTGAAAAGTGTGTGTGTTGGGGGGGAAACAACCTTTTCTTTTCTAAGGAATAAGACTACATTTTCCTTATGGAAAATTTAGATTAGCATTTGCCATTTGTGTTTTGACTGTCATGAAGATCGATTTAAGGAATTTGGCAGCACCACAACTAGTACATCAGCAGACTAAACTTTTGCTTAATCGTATTCTTTATTCTATCTTTATATTTTCTGGTTTCTGTTCTATTTCATTTTATATACCATCCCACAATCCTGATCATGAATATTTGGTGTGCTCACACTAGTATACTAGTAGTACAAAACCTAGACCTGTCTTTAAATGAAATATATAAATTTGACCATAGTGTCCAACAACTGCACTGTATAAATCTTATACTCACTGATAATGGTGACCTCTTTTCCTCTGAATTTTGACACACCAAACACCCGAAAACTTAAGGAAGCCATTCTGATTGCTAGGTGTCCACTCAGCCTGCACCCATTTCTTTAGATGATCATTTGTTTGAGACAAAGAAGATTTATTTTGGTGTTCCTAAGCAAGAGCTTCAAGGGAGCCTTAAGAAGTAAAGAAATAGTGAATAAAATTAGAAGTCATAGTCCTTTTTGTTCTTCCGCACTCTACAATCTCACTAGTTCTACCTTTGATACCATTCAGATAGCCACCAGGAAACTATACAAAAGATTAAATAAAGTGACACCAAATAGTTTTTTTTCACAGACTACATTAATCATCCTAGACAGGCTAAAACACACAGTAAATAATAACTACATATAAAATAATATCTTATATTTGGCCTTAGAATAACAGCACAAGAGAAATTTCCAATTTTTTCCCATTTGGAATGTTAAGTTATATATTAATAAAATCAGTAAAGAACTTTATCTAAATCAAGGTGACTATCTCTGGATGGCCCATAGTTCCATCATTTTATTACCTGTGAATAATAAAAAGCCTCTGGAAGAATTTAAGTTTTGAGGTTGTTTATATTATAAAAGAAAATATAAAACAAAAACACATAAATTGTCTGAATAAGCCTGAGAATGGGATTCAATAGCTTGAAATAGGTGTGTAAACCTACAAAATATGCCTGCAAAAATCCCATGTTCTTTTCAAACATATGCAGAGGACATTATAATAAAAATCCCCAAACTGCAAAATAAATTAATAAAAGCCAAAGAAACCTGTGAATAAAATCCAAAGGAATACTAGTCTGTGATGCTACTTACCACTGCTTGTTTTTTGACAAATAAAGCTTTATTAGAAAACAGCCAGGTTGCCAGGCGTGGTGGCGCATGCTTGTAATCCCAGTGGCTTGGGAAGCGGGTGGAGGCAGGAGGATTGCAAGTTCGAGACCAGAGGCAGTCTGGGTAACTTAGTGAGATCCCGTCTCAAAAAAAAAATTTTAAAAATGGGCTGGGGGTACAGCTCAGTGGTCCAGCACTTGCAGAGCATGCAAGTACAAGGCCCTGGGTTCAACCCCCAGTACTGCAAAAAAAAAAAAAAAAAAAAAAAAAAAAAAAAAAGAAAAGAAAAGAAAAAAGAGCCATGGTCATTAGTTTAAATATTGCACATAGCTGATTTTGTACCACAATGACAGGGTTGAGTAGTTGGACACAAACCACGTGGCCAGTAAAGCTTAAAATGTCAACTATCTGGCCCTTTGCAGAAAAACAAAGCTACTTTGAAAGTGAAATCTGCAAAATTTTTAAAAATCATAATGAAAATATTCCTGTAAAGGAAACTATATTGGAGACAGGAAAATATTAAAACTGAGCAATGATTAAATCATTTTATAGCAATGTTTATAAATTGACATGTAGCTAAGCATCACTTAAAGTAGTATTAAATGCATTCTTTACAGATAATAAACAAAGGAAAAAAGAAGAAAGAGAGAAAGGAAGGGAAGAAGAAAGGAAGAAAGAAAAAGAAAGAAAGAATCCTGATGCTGTGGCTCATGCCTGTAATCCCAGCTACTTGAGAGGCTAAGGCAAGAGGATTACAAGTTCAAGACCAGACACAGTCTGCAAACTTTCTGTGGCCCTATCTTAAGTAAAAAAATAAAAAGGGGGTTGGAGGTTCAGATTCATGGTAGACCACTTATCTAGTATATATATATATGAGGCTATGGGTTCATCTTCCCAGTATTAAGAAAGGAAGAAAAAAAAAAACTAGAGTCCTTCAGACAGAAACTTAAAAAGTCTTGGAAATGACAAAAATTAAGATAAATAGAATCAATAATTTTAAATGCTTTAAATAAACAAATAATAATATTTTGAATTTATAACACAAGTTACACAGGTAAAATAAAAAAATATAACAAAAATAGCACAGTGGATGAGAGGAGTTGAAAGCATTTTACTATGTTTCCTATAGGATACCTGAATTAGTATTATAATATGTGAAGCTAGAATGTGACATAATAATAATGTGTGATATTAACTTTAGGATAAACATAAAGAAAAATTAGAGAAAGGAACATAATAAAATTGTGAAGGCAAAGAATAATTATACAAATTATCAACTAAAAAAGCAGAAAAATATGACAAAGGAAACAAATATTAAAGCATAAAAAGAGAAAAATTCCTATGGCAGTATTAAATTGAAATCTAGCAAACACAGTAACTATATTCAAATTGAACAAAAGCCAGACATGGTCACTGGAAAAAGAAGATTACTGGGAAAATTGAAGCAAAATAAAAATGAATCAGCTACATTAGTCTCAAAGTAAACTTTAAACAAAGATTATTGCCAAAAAAGAGACAATGAATGTTAACAATTATTATTACTAATATAATACTTAATCACTAAGAATAATGCCACACATACAGATCTAACAACATAACTTTAAAATACATGAAAAAAGACTAATAAAACGGAATGTAGAAATTAAGAAATCCACAATTATAGTTGGAGGCTTTTTGTACAAGATGAAAGACAGTAGCCATGCTTCAGCAGGGGTAGAAAATAGAGGAAATCATGAAATTCTCTACTCAAAATAAGACATATGGAGTGGAGTACAGCTTTAATTGTCAAGAGAAATGGGATGGCATAAGGGCAACTGACCAAAAAGCAGAGACTAAAATGACAGAAAAGAGAATGAAGTGGCAGGACAACTCTCCATAATCCTCAGCCCCAGGGAACATGGTAGCAGAGGGTTTCAAAGATACAGAGCCCTTTGGAAGGTTCACAGCTGAAGTAAGACTCAGTGAAGCCATCACTGAGGGAATGTGACTGGCGGAGGAGAAGGTGGAGACACCATCAAGGACACCCGCCTGAAGATTAAACCAGAGGGCCATCCCGGTTGCTGGATGCCTGGAAGCAGACAAGGTGAAGAGGATTGCAAGTGTGCCCAGCCAAACAACAGCCCACCAGGATCAAGAGTGGCTGATGGGAGTGGCTGACAGAGGGCAAGGCAGAGACGCCAGCAAGGGCACAGACGAACAACAACCCAGCATAGCTTTCCCTGACAGCAAGTGACTGGACCAAGGTACAGCAGGGCATCTGGCAAGAATGGACAGCTGAAGAAAGTGTGACTGGGCCCTCTCAAAAGGACACAGCTGGTATGAGGGAAGGTGGACAAAATGGAGGTCTGCAGGACTCTCCAGGGAAGAGGTCAGACAACACAGCTCCACTGTAGGGTCTTAGACTGGGACTATAGGTGGTTTTGTTTGTTTTCTGAGAGAGATGGTTGTCACTCTGGCATCTGGTCCTTTTGGAATTATGAGCCAGAGAGAGGGGAAACTAAAAGGTGGCAAGTTCAGGGTATGGGGAAGAGTGGCAGGCACTGTTGGATCCCTGAGCCTAAGAAACTTGCCCAGAATAAGCCACATCTGGAGCCTGGTAGGGCTTGTGATGAGAAGAAGTAGTGTCACAGGTCTGGGGGCCCTAAAACATATGGTTTAGGCTGTGGTGCAACTGGAGGCTGGGAATGCAGGGGACAAGGAGAAACTGAGGGGGCAGTGCTGAATGCAGAAGTTACAGTAGGAGCTGAGCACTGGACACTGAGCCTGCAAAATACAGGGGTGGTGGAGGGAGACAGAAGCACCAGTGACCTGTCAACAACCAAATTTATGGGAAAGTCAGAGGAGAATCTCTTTACACAGGGAGGAGGTGGTACCTAGCACCCATACAAAGCCATAGGCAAGTCTCAGCAGAAAAATGAAACATGAAAGGACATGCTTGATAGGAAGTTCCTATAGACAAAAGCACCTCAACAGATAATGTCAGGGTAACTGGTTTCCTGGAGATGGCTGAAGGAGAATTTAGAACCCTGCTTATAAATATACTAAAAAAAAAAAAAAACCCTCAAAGACACCACCTTGAAAGCAACTGATTCACTGGACATTAAGGTATCTAATTTGGAAGAACAATTCTGCAGAGAAATAGAAATTCTGAAGAAGAATCCAGCAGAGGTCCTTGAGATGCAAGAAAAGTTAAACCAACATGGCACTATGGTAGAATCCTCAGTCTTGAGAATAGATGAAACTCAAAACAGGATTGCTGAAGCTGAAGAAAAGGTAGAAGACATTATTTACTGACATGACAAGACAGAAAGAATGATTAAGCAGTATGAGTAAGATTTTCAAGAGATTTTTGGTAAAATGAAGAAATTAAAACTATGAATTTGAGGGTCCACAAAGGAGCTAAAAATAAGATGCAAGAATTAGGAAATTTATTCAAAGAAATATTAGGTGAAAACTTCCCCAACCTAAGGCAAGAGCTCGATATCTATACAACTGAAACATTCAGAACCCCAAACAGAGTAGACCAGAACAGATCCTCTGCATGGCACATTATAATTGGAATGATAAATCTAGAGAGCAAAGAAGATATTCTAAAAGCTACAAGACAGAAATGGCAACTCACTTACAAAGGCAAACCCATCAGAATAATAGTAGACTTCTCAAAAACAACATTAAAGTCAAGGAAAGTTTGGACAGACATCATCCAAGCTCTGAAAAAGAATAATTGCCAACCAAGATTACATTATCCAGTGAAGTTATCTTTTACAATAGATGATGAATACAATGTATTCCATGATATTGTTTTGTTTAAACAATTTGCAGCCACCAAGCCAGCATTGCAGAAGATCCTCAATGAAATACCACATACAGGGGAGGTAAGATAATCCCACATACAAAATCAAAGAAATAAACAATAAACATGAGAGAAAATTAAGAAAAAAATAGGTCAAATATGAATCAAAAACACAGTAACAAGCACTAAATTGATGCAGAATAATGAACACCTCTCAATAGTTATTCTCAATGTAAATGGTCTTAATTCGCCAATCAAGAGACATACACTGGCCAATTGGATTAAAAAACATAAACTCTCAATACATAGCATCCAAAAGATTCTCTAATACATAAAACTATAAAAGACTGAAAATTAAAGGATAGAAAAGAGTATACCAAGTAGGTGGGGGAAAAAAGCAGAAGTTGAAATACTAATTTCAGGCAGATTAGACTTCAATTCCAGGCTAATGAAAATAGACAAAGAAGGACATTGTATATTACTAAAAGTAACAGTTAACCAAGAACCCATAACATTACTTAATTTTTATTTACTAAATACAGGGGTACATAGCTTCATAAAACAAACTATTGGATATAAAAGGAACACATTGGAACAGATGAAATAATTATTGGAGATTTTAATACCCACTTTTGCCAAGAGATAGGTCATCAAAAACTGAGGGGGCAGTTTCAACACAGAAACAATGAACTTAAACTGCACCATAGACCAACTAGACCTTATAGCTGTCTTCAGAATATTCCATCCATCCAATGAGGAAAATACCTTCTTCTCAGCACAACATGGAGTTTTTTATAAGATAGACCACATTTTAGTCCACAAAAATTGACCCAATGTATACAAAAAAGTAGAAATCATCCCCTGTATCAGATCACATCCCCTTATCAGAGCACAATGAGATAAAACTAGAACTCAAAAACAAGAAAAATTTCAGAAATTTTAACAATTGATAAAAACTAAATAATACACTACTAAATTGATCAATGGGTTATCAAAGAAATCAGAACAGAAATTTAAAAATACCTGCAATCAAATGAGGATGAGAACACGTCCTACCAAAATTTATGGGATACAGCAAAGGCAATTCTAAGAGGGAATTTCAAAGCCATGAATGCCTTCATCAATAAATTAGGGAAGGCTCAATTAAATAACATAATGACACATCTCAAAGCCTTAGAAAGCAAACAACAAGCCAATACCAAAAGGAGCACTCAGACAGAAATTAATCAGGATCAAGGCAGAGATATCTAAATTAGAATGTAAAAAGATAATCCAATAAATTAATGGACCAAGAGCTGGTTCTTTGTAAAGATTAATAAAATAGACCTCCCCACCTCAGCCATTCTCATCAAAAGAGAGAAAAATCCAAAACTGAAAAACTAAGAGATGTGAACGGGATCATAACCATTGGTACCAATGAAATCCAGAAAATCCTCAAGGAATACTTTGAGAAATTGCACATCCCCCAAAAAAATACAGTAGAAAAAGATAAGTTGATTAACACATATGATCTACCAAATTTAAGCCCAGAGGACATAAGCAATCTACACACATCTATTACCTACACCAAAATAGAGAAGGTAATAAAAAGCCTCCCAACAAAGAAGACCTCAGGCCTTGACAGGTTCACAGCAGAATTCTGTCATACCTTCAAATAGGAATTAATACCAATTCTCCTCAAACTATTTCTAATATAGAAAAGGAAAGGGTACTCCCAAAGTCAATCTACAAAACCACCATCACGCTGATACAAAAACTAGGAAAAGAGACCTCAAAGAAAGAGAACTATACACCAATTTCCCTGGTTCAGCAACACATAAAAAAGATCATATACCATGATCAAGTGGGCTTCATTTCACAGATGCAAGGCTGGTTCAATATCTGAAAATCAATCAATGTAATTCAACATAGAAATCATATGATCATCTCAATCAATGCTAAGAAGGCCTTTGACAAAGTGCAACACCTTTTCATGATAAAAACCCTAGAGAGGGTGGGCATAATAAGGAAATACCACAACATCATAAAGGCCATTTATGACTGACCTACGGCCAAAATCATATTAAACAGAAAAGTTGAAAGTATTTCCTCTAAGATGAGGAATAAGACAAGAATGTCCACTCTCTCCACTCTTATATGATATTGTGGTCAAATTCATAGCCAGATCAATTAGACATGAGAAAGAAATAAAGAGGATACAGATAGGCAAGGAAGAGGTCAAATTATCTTTATTTGTGGACAACATGATCTTTTATCTAAAGGATACCCGAAACTCCTCTAGAAAACCCTTAGACCTAATTAACTCCTTCAGTAAAGTAGTAGGATATAAAATTAACACTTGGAAATCAGTAGCCTTCCTTTACACCAACTGTGAACAGGAAGAGAAAGAAACTAAGGCAACAATTCCTTTCATGATAGCCCACCACAAACTTAAATACTTAGGAATCAATCTAACCAAAGACCCTAAAGATCTCTACAAGGAGAACTTCAAAACATTAAAGAAAGCAATCACAGGGGATATTAGAAGGTGGAAGGGCCTCCGCTGTTCATGAATTGGGAGAATCAATATTGTAAAAATGGCTATACTACCAAAAGCAATTTAAATATTTAATCCAATTCCCATTAAAATCCCAATGACAGATTCTGAAGAAATAGAATAATAATCCAAAAATTCATTTGGAAACACAAAAGACCATGTATAGCCAAAATAATCTTAAGCTGCAAAACTAGTACAGGTGGGATCACAATACCGGACTTTATCCTTTAGGGCTATAGTAGCAAAAAGAGCTTGGTACTGACATAAAAATAGGCTTGAAGAACAATGAAACAGACTTAAAGATTTGCCAATACACCCACACAACTGGACAAGAGGGCTAAGGATGCAAAATGGAGAAGAGATAGCCTCTTCAACAAATGGTGCCGAGAAATTTGGATTTCCATCAGCAGAAAAATGAAAACTGGTATTTCTCAATTTGCATGAGGGTCAACTCAAAATGGATAAGAGATCTCAAATGAAACCAGAAAACTTAAAACTACTAGAAGAAAAGGTAGGAGACATGCTCCAATACATAGACATAGGATAGTATTTCCTTAACAAGACTCCTGTCACTCAGGATATCATACCACAAATTGACAAATGGAATTACATGAAATCAAAAATATTCTGTACAGCAAAGGAAACAACAAAGTTAAGGAAGAGTCCACAGAATGGAAGAAAATCTTTACATTCTATATATCTAACAAAAGACTAATTTCCAGAATTTACAATGAACAAAATAAAGCAAATCCCAAGACAACAAATAACCCAATACACAAGTTGGCAAAGGAAATGAACAGACAGTTCTCACATGAAGAAGTTTGTAAGGCTAAGAAACACATGAAAAAATACTCAACATCCTTAGCCTTTAGGGAAATGTAAATCAAAACAATTCTAAGACTCCACTTAACTCTACTAAGAGTGGCCAAGATCAACAAAACAAATAGTAACAAATGCTAGTGAGGATGTGGGGAATAAGGAACCGTTTTATACTGCTAGTGGGACTGTAAATCAGTTCAATCCCCTTGGAAATCAATATGGAACTACCATAGAAAATTTAAAAATAGAACTGCCATACAACCCAGCTATGCTACTCCTGGGAATATACCCAAAGGGAGACAAGTCAGCATACCACAGAGACACCTGTATCTCCATATTTAATGCAGCACTTTTCACAGTAGGAAGGATATGGAACCAACCAAGATTCCCATCAACAGAAGAATGGATAAAAAAATTATGGTACATATACACAATGGAATATTATTCACCAATAAAAAAGAATGAAATAATGTCATTTGCAGCAAAATGGGTAGAACTGGTGAATATCATCATAAGTGAATGATTACAGACTCAAAAAGAAAAAATACCTTATGTTCTCACTCGTATGTGGGAGCTGAATCTTACTTAAAGGAAGAAAAAACCTATACATAAGCAGATATATAAAAATGCACAATTAAACTTAGCAAAGAAGGGAAAATATAAAGAGCAAAAAGAAGAAAGGAGGGGGCAAGCAAAGGGAAGTAATGATTGTGCAAGGTGGGATGGGAGGGAGAAATAATGTAAAGGGATAAAGAGAGAGAGGATAATCTCAATGTAAACAACACTACTTCATGAGTATGTAGGAAAAATAAGGGAATATAACCCAAATGTGCATATGAGTTTTACTACATATTAGTCATATTGTAAGTTATAAGCCATACATATTGTAAGTTGATGAAAATGTAACCAAAAGTGATATAATAGTTGCATAATGGAAAAGGCAAATGCTGTGTTACTCTGTACCCCACCATTTACCAATAAAGGGGCAAAATATGTCTCCAGAAAAACAGTAATGATATAAGAGAATTGGAACAACACTATTAATCAATTCAACATAATCAACATGTACACAACACTACACTCAATAAAAATTGGGTCTATACTCTTTTCAAGTACACATGGGTATTTTCCAAGATAGAACATACTGAACTATAAGAAAAACCTCAACACACTTGAAATAATGGAAAACATGAAGATGTGCTTTCTGACTACTATAAAATTTAACTAGAAACCAATAATCAAAAGATATTTGGAAAATACCCAAGTAGTGGAAATTGCATTATAAGTAATATATAGATTAACAACAAAATCTCAAAGAAAAATAGAAAATAGTAATTGAATGAAAATGAAAACACACCATATCAAAAAAATTCACTACATCAAAAGAAGTGCTTATAGGAAAATTTATAGCAATTTGTGAATAGATAGGAAAAAGATTTCTAAGTCAATGTTTTAATATTTCACCATCAGAAACTAGAAAATAAAGAATCAATTAAATTCAAGGCCAGCAGACATAGGAAGATAATAAAGGCAAGAAAAGAAATTGGAATACAATAGGAACAAATAAATGGAACCAAAATCCTGTTTGTTTAAGAAATTAATAAAATTGGTAAATCTGTAGCCGAATTTATTATAAAAAAGAAGAACACACAAATTACCAATATTAGGAATAAAAGAACAACAGCAATACAGATCCTACAGATATTTAAACAATAAGTGAACATTTTGAGTACCTTTTCCAGTAATTCAACAAAGATGAAATAAATTTTTGAAAGACATAAACAATAAAAACTAACTCAAGATGAAATAAAATAAGTGAAATTTCATACATATATATGCTGTAATTTAGATCTTGAATGTCTCCCAAAGGCCCATGTATTGCAGGTTTGGTTCCCAGCCTGTGTTATGATTGGTAAAATGAAATGAGGGTGTGCCTTCAAGGGGATATTGTGACCTCAACCTCTTCCTCTTTCTTTATTTCCCCCTGCCAT
Source organism: Pedetes capensis (assembly GCA_007922755.1). NCBI lineage: Eukaryota > Metazoa > Chordata > Mammalia > Rodentia > Pedetidae > Pedetes > Pedetes capensis. The sequence goes on from VMDO01011704.1 coordinate 31,961, forward strand.
GAGGTGAGCAACCTGTTCTGCTTCTCTGTAATGCATTCCCTCCTTGATGCTCTTTGCTGCCCAAAGCAACAAGGCCAAGTGACCATGGACTGAAATAGATAAATACATGTAAATCCATACAATAGAAGCCTACTACAAAATAACAAGGAATGGAGTATTAGTACATGAAACAACACGTATAAATATTAAAATTTCGAATGCATTTTAAAACTATATCTAAAACTGCATTTACAATTCTAAATATTTTGTTGCATTTATATGGTATCCTAGAAAAGTGAAAACCTGCAGGGATAGCGAACAGATCAATCATTAGTAAGGGCTAAAAATAAGAAAGGACATTAACAACAAAAGCCCACTACTGAATTTTGGAGGGGAATGTAAACGTTATACATTTTATTTTAATGATAGATGGAACATGACTAAAAGTATCTGTTAATCTTCATAAAATTTTATATCTTACAGGGGTGAAATTTATTGTGTATAAATGGAACTTCAGTAAATCTTACTAATATAAGGAACTTTAGTCTAAACTGGTATTTATGCTAATAATGTATCAGGATAATTTATTTTATGAGAACTAAATTCAGAAAGAGTATTTAATGAAATATAAAACCCTTTTATGTCATAGAAAATCAGGTAATACAAATATAGGTACATATTCATGTCGTACTCTGGGTTTTCTAAGACAAGGATTGAAGTAAAATCTTTCACTTGTAGATGATCCTTTTCAGCAAACACTGTAGAAAAGTATGGAGGTGAGACAGAGATGAAAGCAAGCCAATAAATCACATATTGTTAAAAGATTACTACTATAGGAAATGCAAACTTAGTTTTCCAAGAAACTCTAATAGGCATTACAGAACATACATCTCAAAGTCAACCCACTTATAGAGCAAGAAATCCCAACTTCTATCAGTCATTGGTGAAAGGCTACTTCCAGGTATTATCAATGTGTAGCACTTCTGACCTATCATAAGCACTGGAAAAGGATGCATATGCTGGAACTTGGAAGTGTGTGTTGGTGGTGTGAATAGAAATTGTTAGAGCCAAGTAGATAGACAAGCCAATAATAATGTCCACTATACTTAGCATTTCCACATCTTGAAAATCATACAGCCATAGCATTTATATTGGTGAAATTTGAGAAGCAGTTCCTTAAAGTCAGAATTAATACAAAAATATCTACTATCACTGCTGCAAGTTAATAGTGTGATGACAGCTCTAGCTAATGCAATAAAAATTGGAAAGAGAGATAAGTGGTATAGTATTGAAAAGGAAACGATGAGATTATTATTTGCAATACACACACACACATATGTTTCTACATTATAAATACTAGTGAAACCACAGAAAAACTATGGACTAATATTAAGAAAGTTCAGCAAGATTTCTGGACGTATATGTTCAAATGAAATCATACCATTCTCGCATATCAGCAATAACCAAATATAAAAGTAATAGAAGCAAAGATCATATACTTAGTGTCAATAAAAAAGTATAAGCTTGCTAACTTCATTGGCATAAATAACAAAAATGCTATGAAAAAAGTTATAAAACTAGTAAAGAATATAAAGGAAGACCTGAATAACTTTGAAGAAATATTTTTCATGAATGGTAGTACTCAATACCATAAAGATGTCAATTGACCCAAATTAATTTATAAATCTGATGCTATTCCAATAAAAATCCTAAGAAGAATTTGATGGGAGCTTGAAAATAATTATTCTAAGATTTACACAAAATAGGAAAATTCTGAAGAGAGTGTGGAAAAGAAACTTAACAATTGTTATAGTTTGGATCTTGAATGTTCCCCAGGTATTAAATCATGGTCCCCAGGGTAGTGCAATGGGAGGTAGTGAAAACTTTGAGGAGTAGAGCCCAGTGATAACTTCTTAGGTCTTGGAGGTGTGCACTGAAGAAGGATTATGGGACCCTTGTCTCCTTCTTTCACTTCCTGGCCCTGAGGTGAGTGGGTTTTCTCCACTTTATGGCCCTGTCATGATACACCTCCTCCCCCAAAGCCCAAACAATGAGGCCAACTGATTACAGCTTTGGATCTTCCAGAGTATAAGCCCAATAACCTTTTTCTCATAAGCTGATCATCTGAGGTATTTCATTACAGTGACAGAAAGCTGACCAATACTCAAAGTATTAAGATATGTTGCAACATCACAAGCATTAAAACAGCGTGTTTTGGCACAGTAGTAAATGGATAGGACACTGGGAGAGAATAGAGAGCCCAGAAGCAGGTATAATCGTTCTGGAGACCTGCGGTAAGATGAATAGAGGATTTCAAATTAATTAAGATAACATCAGGCATGGTGGCTCACACCTGCAATCCCAGTGACTTAGGAGGTGGAGGCAGGAGGATCACAAATTCAAGGCCAGAGGCAGACTGCATAACTTAGTCAGACCTTGATTCAACACAAAAAATATTAAAAATGGGTTAGTTTTGCAGCTCAGTGGTAGAGTACTTGCACACTATATTTGAGGCTTGGGTTCAACACTCAAATACTGAAGACAAAAGGAAGGAAGGAAGGAAGGAAGGAAGGAAGGGGACCATATTCCATTAAAAAGTCCAAGTCTAATTGGCTATTATACTATACTATACAATACACAAAATAACTTACAGTCTGATTAAAAATCTAAACACAAAAACGTTTAAAGTTATTAGAAAAAACGAGGTTAATTTTATGAACTCGAGACAGGAAATCTTCCTTAAGCAATTAAGCAAAAAATTCAACTTTAAAGAAAAACTGGTAAAATTTGACATAAAATTATTACATTTATGGAGAAATAACAGGTACCAAAATATTTAATAGAGAACAGAGTAGTGAAATTATTCCAATGAATTTAACAAACAAAAACTAAGCCACATGCATGGTATTAAAATAGACTAGACGTATGGATAAAGGCAGAGATCATTTCTTTAAAAGTTCCCACTAGAATTTAGTTAACCAAATGTCCTACATATATTCTGTATCAAGTAGCATAAATACTCATGCTATCCAAAACAAAACCACTTCTCAAAACCACTTGACCTTGTGGGCCAGAGTGAAAAAGGGGGAAAAATAGATAGACAAAGAAATACTGTAGCTCTGTAGAAGGTCCTGACAGAGAGAATTCTATAGAGTATTAATCAGTGTATGTGGATGAGGAAACTACCAAAGGTTGGGATAGTGAAAGGAGTAGAGGGAAAAAATGATCATCTCTCATGTAGGTCTGGGAATATTGTCCTTTACCACCAGCTAGATGGAAAAGTATAATTCATGGGGCACTGCTTAGAGTTTTACCTGAGTAGTGAAAAATATTAACCCTACACTAAATGACAAACAGTAAAAACCAAGTTTCTATAGGAACAAACTGTTTCCAAGTAAATTAACTGCATCCTAGAACATAAGTCAAGAATAATTACAGGATGGTAAAATATCCAACACCCACCAAGGTAAAAATCACAGTCACTACATTCAAACAAAGATTATCTAGGATGCAAAGAAACAGGAAAATTTCACCTATAATCAGAATAATCAGCCCACTGAAACCAACCCAGAACCCAGATGAGAATTAGAAGACAAGGACATTAAAAGTATTTTTATGATTATATTCCATATATTAAAAAGTTGTGCTGATACATGGAAATTTTTTTTAAATAACCAGATTGAAATTCAAGATATGGACACTACAATGTCTGAAATGGAAAATATACTGGGCGTCTAACAACAGACATGACATTTTAGAAGAAAATATTAATAAACTTGAAGACATATGAATAGAAAGTTTTCAAAATGAAGCACACAAAGGAAGAGAAAAAGGACAAATGTGTCAGTTATCTGAAGTACAGCTTCAAGCTGTCTAATACATGTGAAATTTGAGTCATGAAAGGAAAGGAGTGAGAATAGGAGAGAACTTTTCAAGATATAATTGCTCAAAATTTGACCCAGTTGATGAAAATGATAAGCCACTTATTCAAGAAGCTCAATAAGTCAGAAGCATAACAAATATGAAGAAAATTACATCAATTCATCTCATAATCTACTTGCTCAAAACTAGTGATAATAGAAAATATTAAAAGAGATCATAGAATGAAGACACCTTGAATACATAGTATCAAAGATACAAGAGATTTCTCATTGAAAATAATGCAACCATTTGTATTAATATCTTTAAAATACTGAAAGAGAGAGAGAAAAGAAATTTGCCAACCTAGAATTTTATACCCACAGAAGATACCTTTTAAAACAAAGGAAGGCTGGGTGTGGCAGCCCATACCTGTAATTGCAGCAATTTAGGAGGATCACAAGTTTGAGGCTAGAGGTAGTTGTTGTTGTTGTTAGGTGCTGTCGAGTCGGTATCTGACTCATAGCGACCCTCACAGGGTTTTCAATGGCTGTTTCGGGATTGCCTTGGGAGTGGATTGCCAGGTCCTTCTCCCATTTTTGCAGTGCTGGGAATTGAACTTGGGACCTCAGAGACTGCAGCGCAGCACTCTACCAACTGAGCTAAATCCCAGCCCGAGGCCAGAGGTAGCAGGTACAATTTAGGGAGACCTTGTCTGAAGATAAAAAATAAGAAGGGGGCTGAGGGTGCAGTTCAGCAGTGGAGCACTTGCAAAGCGTGCATAAGGCTCTGGGTTCAACTCCTAAGTACTGCAAAATAAATAAATAAATAAATAAATAAATAAATAAATAAATAAATGAAAGGAAAAATAAGAATGTTTTCTAACATATAAAACCTGAAAGAATTCACCAACAGTAGAACTGCAGTATAAGAAATGTTAAAGAAAGTTTGTCAGGAAGAAGGATAATGGTACCATATAGAATCATGGATCTACATGGAAATTAACAAGTGCCTAAAATGGTAATACAAAGTAAAAGGGAAAATATACAATGTAGTTTTCTTATTATTTAAATCTCTTATAAAAATAATTGACTGTTTAAACAACTATAATATAGTAACAATGTATTGTGGTATTTATAATGTCTGCAGGTAAAATATATGAAACTATAGCTGGGAGGGGAAATAGATGTATATTTTAAGGTTGTTTTGTTATATGTGAAGAGCATACAATCACTTATACAACTTATCACAAAGATTGTGATAAGTTGTATGGGTATATTATAATATTAAAGCATCAATAATATAACAAATGTTATAGCTAATAAACCAAAGAGAAGATAAAATGTTTTCATTGAAATAACCCAAAGCAAAGCAGGAAAAAAGATGAAAAATGTAACAAAGAACACATAAAACAAATAGAAAGCAAATAACAAGATAGACATAAGTGTAAGCAGTGGACTAGGACAGAAGCTCAATGGTAGAGCACTTGCCAGCTATGCTCAAGGCCCTGGGTTCAACACCCAAGTACCACTAAAAGAAATAATAATAATAATAAGGAAGACAGAAAGAAAGAAAAAAACAAACAAACTACCATATATTCTCAAATCTAATTGGCACTCTTTCAACAATTTTAGAAGGCTACAATATCTGGTGTGATTAGAATTGCATTCCTGCACAAATATAATCAGCACTGTATTCTTTTTTTTTTTTTTTTTTTTTTTTTTTTTTTTTTACTTTTTAAGACAGGCTCTCACTAAATTACACAGACTGTGTCTGGTCTCGAACTTGCGATACTTCTGTCTCCGCCTCCCAAGCCGCTTGGATTACAGGCATGCGCTGCCGTGCCAGGCTAATCAGCACAGGATTCTAATCTGCATCTGATTTTGCAGTCCTCTAAACCTGTGGAAAAGGGGAAGATTAGACTTGAGAACATACAGTGTATCAATAATAGTACTGTATGAAAACCATTTAAACACCCCCCAATTAAAAGGCAGAGAGAGTGTTACCTCTAGAAAGAGAAGAGAACAGAATTAGACAGGGACTTTATAGTCCTGGTAATTTTCCACCGCATAAAAGTTGACTTTATTACTTTCCTTTCATCTATACATATGAGTTTTATGTTCTCCAGTATACATGTTACAGTTCACAATAAAACACATGTAATGCATAGGCAAGAGAAACTGTGTGGAAAGTGGCAACAGAAGATAAGGACAGCTCAGTATGTTGAAGTGGTTTACTATGCAAAGGAATAGGAAAATGATCTAGTTGCTGAAGAGGTTATGGAATGAAGGGAAGGATTTTTTTTTCAAAATGGGAGATATCATATCAAGTTGCTGATGCAAGATTGAGAAGTTAGAACGGTAGGAATCATTGATTGGGCTAAAGAGTTTGGGATCTAGTGCAATAGTCAAACAACCTAAAAATAGAGTATTTTACCCTCTAACAGAGGAAATGAAGAATGTGAACCCATAGGAAGATAAATTTGATTGTAACAGGCCATAAAAGCACAAGAAAAAATAGTACCAAAAAGTTAAAAGTCAAAATAACAAAAAATATATAAACAAATATGATTAAAAGTAAATTGATATAACACACTTAATAAAATCTGAAACTAGAAACTGAAAGGAGAAAGAAAAACAAAAAGAGAGTAAAGAGTAAAATAATAAAATAAGCCTAGCATCTGGACTTTTAATGATGTGTTATTAGAACAAAGGGTCTGGGGCTTAGTTCCTTTGGTAGAACGCAGCTCTGCACTCTCTGAGGACCCAGGTTCAATCCCCTGCACCACAAAAATGGGAGGACATTGCCATCCACTCCTGAAACAATCAGCCATTGAAAACTCTCTGAGGTTGGCTATGAGTTGGACCCGACTCAATGGCACCTAACAACAACAACAACAACAACAACAACAACAACAACAATTAATGTCAGAACATAAACATGAAAGAAAGTGAGAACAGATAAAGGAAAGGATAGGAGATAGGGATGATTAAATCTCAAGAGTTTGAGACATTAATAGAGACAAGATAGAACAAAACAAAATTGTTCAGAAAATAAAATTTATACATTAAAGAATAAACGGAAGCTAAGAAAGGGGATAAATGCTTATAGTTTCAGCACTCAGGAGGCTGAGGTGGGAGGGTAACTGGAATCCAGGAGTTCATGACCAGCCTGAGCAAGCTAATGAAACCCTGTCTAAATAAATAAATAAAGGACAAAACAAAAAAGAAAATAATTAAAATAGTCAAAGAAACTACCATTTTAAAACAGTATGGCAGAAAGAAAGCAACTAGCTATCAAGTAGTTTTGTTTGTTCTTAATAACAAGGAATAAATTTCCTCTGAACTACTGTCACATCTTCCTGGTCAAGAAATGAGATTAGGTCTAGGGACAAACAGGAGTAACTTTCTCCACTCTTAAACCAAACAAAAGTTGAAAGAGAGAAAGATCTAATCCAGAGCAGTGTGAGACTGAAGAAAACTCAATTGGGTCTAAATGCATAATTACTAAGGTCAAAAAAGCCAAATATACAAATAAGCAAAAATATGTGCACACGTGTGCACATATTTCTGTAGGGTTAATCATTTATGGAGCGAGTAATGGTTAGAGCTGATATTGACTTGCTTGAACATAAAAGGCAAGTGGAGCCCAAGACAAAACCCTGTGAGTGAAGCAGGTGGTTTGTGTCATTAGCATACATGAAATTCTTGGGAGCTCATTGTCTGAAATGTGTGAAGAGGGAGGACTGCTGAATAAAAGGGCAGGCATCTTACCATGAAGGGGAGTGCTCAAGTTGCTGGAAAGACTGGCTTGGATCATTAGGATTCCATTAGAGTACTTCTACCTCATATGCTTCAATAGGAACACAGTAAATAAAGGACATCATAAGAGTAGGCAAAACATCTATTTTCAACATCGTCACTAATGGGTAGAGCTGTAACAAGTCCTGTTTGTGAAGAGTCATAATCACTGCAGATTTTGTGGCAGAATAAAGCACATCTGACAGTCATCTTGAGGTACTAATGGGAGCACATTGGGGGAGGGGGATTCCAGATAGGGAATTATACTTTATTACAACAGATGGAAGTTCTAGAATCATTAATTTGAAAATGAAAAGTAATGAGAGCTTATGCCTCAAGGAGATTAAGAAAAGATGTTGTTAGGTATCATCACTAGGGTCTGACTCATAGCAACCCTCATAGGGTTTTCAATGGCTAATTGTTTTGGGATTGCTTTGGGAGTGGATTTCCACATACTTTTCCCATTTTTTGCAGTGTTGGGGATGGAACCTGGGTCCTCAAGAGAGTGTAGAGCAGCACTCTATCAACTGAGCTAAACTCTAGCCCATAAACATATCGTGAGTATTTTTGTCATTAGGTGCTGTTGAATCAAGTCCAACTCATAGCCATCCTATGTACTACAGATGAAATACTACCTGACATTGTGCCATGCCCAGCACTACTGTCAGTGCTTCAGTGCTACCCATAGGGTTTTCAGTGGCTGATTGTTCTTGGAGTGGGCTACTGGATCTTTCTCTCAAGCCTTCAGCACCCAGACTTACCAGGTGGTCTCCTATCAAAAGACTAACCAGGCCCAACCCTGCTTAGCTTCTGAGATCTGACATGATCAGACACCAGGGAGCTATGGCTGCAGGCATTATTAATGGAACACATGGGATAAAATACAGAACAGAACCAGAATGTGTTAGAATCTTTACTTATGTGTGATTGATGTGTGGCCCCTGGTCTCTCATCAGTGCCTCATGACATCCAATCCCTAATATTCAACTCATGAATATTCAGCTCTAGGGAGGGTATTTCATGCTCAGAACTAAGCCACAGTGTTAACCTGTGTTCAGAGTCCCTCATACAGCCTTGTTTCTCAGCCCACATGCTATTTAGCAATTTCAAGACCAGGAAATTTACTTAATTCTATGGTCATAAAAGGCACTGATCCAATATGAAGCATACCAGAATCTCTGCAACTGGAAGCCATTAGGCACATTGCCTCAAAAATTAAGTGGGCTGCTCTTCTGGAAGAAATTTCAAGAACACATGCATTCACTTTTTACCTGGAGTAGTGGGCTTCTATCAATTAAATACATAGCTTTGGAGTAGACATTACAGATCTGTTTTTCCAAGGAAAGAAAAATTATCATGGGCTCCTACTTCAAATAAAACAAATTCTTTACTCTTTCTCTTCTTAAACCAGTTCTTTACTGAATACTCAAACAATCAAACCGATAGGTTTTTCTATACTAACTTCAGAATTATCACACCTGAGTAATAGGGAGAATGACATAGTCATGCACTTGTATCCTTTAGCTGTTCCCTGAACATTCTTTACACTTGCTCTAACTGAAACACGGTTGCTCCCTTGAGATGTGAATTTGTCTGCCATGCTCTCAGATTATAGCTGGTTCTCTCACATTTGTTATGTCATTAGAACAAGAGGTGATTTCTGCATGTTTCTTGTTTCTTATCATTTTAGCTTATTCTTCTTTCCACCTCCTCCTGAAAAATTAAGTTTTAAATTCCATAATATTAAACTATCTCACCCATTACCCAATCCTTGCCTCAATTATCTTGATGGGTAACTCAACTCACATTTTTTCAATATTTTAGCTCCTAGTTGACCCCTTGTCCCTTAAACTTCTTTAAGTCAGAGGCCATATTTTATATTTTCCCTTCACTTAGCACATTGGTAGATAGTAAGCTCTCAATATACTTTTGTTGAGCAAGTGAAAGAATTATCTTCTTAAAAGTACTTTTCTTGTTCCTTTATCAAATACGCCAACAGTATATAACTAAACATTCTAAAAGAATTCAGTTATAATGGTAATTTTAAATTTTATTTAAGTGCTCCCTATATGGCAATTTTTAAACTTAACACATTATTAAGAAGTAAAATGTACTATTATTCTCTCTTTTAATATATAGGGTGCCAGTGATATGAAGAATTTAAGTAACTTTACTAAGACTATAGAATTAGGAAGTGGTAAAACCAGTTTGATTTGGATCTAGATGTCCCCTAAATACCATGTGTTTAAATGTTTGGTCCCCAGCTAGTGACACTGTCTTGGGAGGTTATGAAACCCTGGGAGGCAGGATCTAGCTTGTCAGAAGTGAGTCACTGGGGGCAGACCTTTGGAAAGTTTTACCAAGATCCCTGTTTCTGGTAAGCCTGTTAGGCTTCCTGATCCTGAAAATGTAAAGTCATATGCCATAGGCTCTACCATCTGCCACTGCCACCTTCTCCACTACATTATGGACTGATCCTCTAACCATGAGCCTCCAATAAATCTCTACCTCCATAAGTATGGCTTGGTCAGTTTCTCTGTCACAGCAGTGTGCCAGTTGAACAAGATAGCCAAGAATTCTGACACAGATCCATCTTAAACATAGTTTTATTGCTATGCTAATGTGAAAATAGAGAGCTGATATAAGATAAATATGATTTCTACTGAATGTATGTGACTTTCATAGTCAAATTAAAAGAAAAAATCCTTAGTCAAAACATGGTAAGTCAGAAACCATTCATATGTTGAAAGCATTTGCTTTGACATTGATAAAATATAACAAAAATAAGATTTTTAAACAGAAAATTGAGATTATATGCTGATATAATATTGATCTTTGAGGATATATCTCAAGTCTTAAAATTTATTAGGTAATTTTTACTGTTTTTTTTTTACTGTTAACATTTTTGATTGAATCAGGCTTATCTAAGAAGGAAAAATTAAAACAGTAAAAAAAGGTGGGTAGGGTTCTAGCAGTGGGGGAGTGGAGGTTGAAGAAGAGAGCAAAGAGAGGGAAGATAATGTGGAGGTATAAAAAGGGAGAGAATAATCTCAAAATAGACGATGCAATAATACAAATAGATGGGAAAAAAGGAATATAACCCATAAATGCATAAGGTCTTTTTTACTATATATTAATCAAAAGGTACTGTGAAATAAGTAAGTTGATGAAAATATAACCAAAAGTGATGTAATAGTTGCATAATGGAAATAGTAAAAACCTTATCACTATGTACTCACCAACACTTATAAATAAATGGGATATAAAAAAACTTTTTGATTGAAATTCTCACCTTCTAACCTATTTCTCATAGCCTTCATTGTTATTATTACTATTACTTTCTATAGTATAAATCTATATATTCACAAAGAATGACAATACTATTGTCAATTTTTAAAACTAATGACACAGATACCAAAAAAACTTGTAGTGATATACCAGAATTTATAAAATTTTAAAAAATACCCAGGAAAGTTATATTGTTCTCTTTATTATATAGAAATTATTAAATTTTTAAAAGTTTAGTTTTCCATTAGAAAACAATGAACAAAGGTAGCTGTACAGAAAACACAATGAGTTCTAAATGTTTCAACATGTATTTGAATGGCTTATCTCAAACAAGCTAGGTGAGAAAATATTATGCTTATTCTTTTCCTTCTGTCTGATAGCTACCCTTGATTTATTCCAGATAAAATATAATCTCTGAGGCAAGCTATCTGACCATAGGAGAATTCTCATTCCTTCCTAGAAGAATGGAAGGTAAGAAATTAAAGTAAAATAAAAGAAGATTTTTTTTTTTTTGGTACTGGAGGTTGAACCCAGGGCCAAGCACTTGCATGCTTTGCAAATGCTGTATCACTGAGCTGCACTCCCAGCCAATTTTTTTACTTTTTGAGACAAAGTCTCACTAAATTATGAAGAACGCCTCTGGTCTCAAACATGTGGTCCTCCTGCCTCTGCTTCCAGAGTCACTGGGATTATAGGCGGGCACCACTATGCCCTGCTAAAAAAGAAATATTATATTTTCAAAAACCTGGACACAGACTGGGGTTGTAGCTACTGGTAGACAGCTTGTCTATTATGCATGAGGCCATGAATTCAATCCCAAGCACTGAAAAGGAGCATCAACAAAAAAGATGGACAGGCAACCATAAATGTATTTAGAATGCTGTATTGGTTACTTTCATGTGGCTGTGACAGAATGCCTAACAGAGACAACTTCAAGGACAAAAGATTTATTTTGGCTCATGGTTCCAGAAAATACAGCCTGTAATTGCTTGGCTTCGTGTGTTTGAGCAGAATTTAATGGTAATTTGAGTGTGTTGACATTACAGTTGATCAAGGAGAAGAGAAAACTATAGCAGAGGTCCCCAAACCCTGGGACGTCAGACCAGCACTGGTCCATGGCCTGTTAGGAACTGGGCAACATATCATTAAGATGAAGTATGTAATTATTTCATTATATGTTGTTGTTGTTAGCTGCTGTCAAGTCGGTGTCCGACTCACAGTGACCCTATGTACAACAGCAAAACAGTACTATTAGAGCTTCTCTGCTATTCATAAGGTTTTCAATGGCTTATTGTTTTTTGGGAGTGGGTTATCATGTCCTTCTCCCAAGCCTACAGCATCTGGTGTTCCCAGATGGTCTCTCATCCAAGTAATAGCCAGGCCCAACCCTGCTTTCTTCCAAGATCTGATGGGATCAGATGCCACAGTGGTACAGCTGTAGGCTTCATTATATATTACAATGTAATAATAATAGAAATAAAATGCACAATAAAAGAAATGAACTTGAATCATCCCCAAACCATTCTTCCTCCCTCTCCATGGAAAAGTGGTGTTCCATGAAACTGGTCCCTGGTGCCAAAAATGTTGGGGACCACTACCTCACAGGAGCTAGAGGCTAGGTATAACTTTTAAAGTCCTGTCACCGTGACCCACATTCTCTAACTAGGCCCCACATCCCAAAGTTTCCACAACCTCCCCAAATAGCACCACCAATAGTGCCACCAACTGGGGACCATGCATCAAGCACAGTGGGTTGAGCTTGTGGGAGACAAATTCCCTTTCAAAAAAATTTTAATATCAATGTTTAAAGGTTATACTATCTTCCTTTTATAATAAAAATTATTAAAAAGGAATAATACATTTCAGTTTTTAACAGAAAACAATGGACACTTCTATGTACATTCTCACATCAGCTGTGACAGTCCTTTGAGTTTTCTTGCATATTGAATTGAATAAGAACTCTTTTCTATATTGACTAGCAGTGATGAGAAGACATATTCTTGTTTTATTCTCAATATTGGAGGATACCATTCCACTTTTCTCTATTAAATATAATGTTGGGAATAGGATTTTTGTTGAATTTAAGACAATCAAGAGTTTAAGAAAATGCTAGTAATATTCTTTAGGACTCAATATGACAAATTTGACACAAAGAACAGAAGAAATGGAAGTAGATACTTATAACAGATTATGTGTGAAGTAACATTATATTATTTTGAGAAGTTAGAGCTACATAGTATAAAAACTATCAAAAAAAGTGGAAATTTTCTTACCTGAATGTAGCTTTAAAGCTGGTCATGGTGACACATCTATAATCCCAGCTACTCAGGAAGCTGAGGCAAGAGAATCACAAGTTTAAGGCCATAATCAGGCTGAACAATTTAGCATGACCCTGTCTCAAAAAATAAAAATTTAAAAAGGGAGCCAAGGGATGTATCTCAGTGGGACAGCACTTGCCTAGCATATATGAGGCTCTGATTTCAACCTTCCAGGACATACATACATACATACATACATACATACATACATTAATGTAGATTTAAAAAATCCAAATTCTCATAGCAAGGTGTTATATGTGAATGCAATCATAACAATAATTGAATTTAATAAAAATTTTCTAGGCACTGAAGACAAGACAGGTTATGATATTGTTGTTGTTGTTAAGTGCCTTTGAGTCGATATCCGACTCATAGTGACCCTCATAGGGTTTTCAATGTCTGACTGTTTCGGGATTGCCTTGGGAGTGGATTGCCAGGCCCTTCTCCTACTTTGGGGTGCTGGGAATTGAACTCGGGAACTCAGAGACTGCAGAGCAGCGCTTTACCAACTGAGCTAAATCCCAGCCCAATGATATTAGAATTGTTAAAAAAAAAGAAAAAGACCAAACTGCATGCTGGTTTAATGGAATCCATTTAAACATGAAGACACAGAAAAGAGCTGAAAATGATATACTATGTACTTCCCTTGTCTTAAATATTTGAGTGAGGCTGAAATTAAAAATAATTGGCTGATTAACTTGGCAGAGGAAATATCATGAGGGTAGTATAATGTTGAAGTTGTGTGTTGGTTGTTGCTTGCTGTTTTGCCAAATTTATGAAGAAAAAAGAAAACAAAAGGCACAGAAAAAAGATTTTAAAATTGGGCAGCTTAAAGAGAAAAAATGGTCTGGTTTGTCTAAGGATACTGGAGACATGTTCCATTTGGACAATGAGGCCATAATTGCTGAAGAGATAAGTGCCATTAAAGAGAATAATAGGAAAAATATTCTCAGGGCAAAGGAGTTGGCCAAGCCCCTCCCATTGAAGGCCCCAAGATGAAACTAAAAACCTATTTAAAAGGAGAGTGGCTGAAAAGCAAATGCCTATGGGATGCCCTGCCACAAAAGGGCCACCCAGGGTAATGGTTTCTTAGCCTTGGCGTACAGAGACTGCTGCTACAGTTGTGGTCCATAAAGGTGACATTCCCTCTCAAGTTGGCCCCAGTCCTTGGCAACATCCAGGGGTGCTGATTTTGTAGGCATGAAGACTGAAAGAGCTAAGGTGTTGTGGAGGAGGCCACCAAACATCCAGAAGATAGCTTGTGAGGCCAGGTGCATGTATTAGGATTAGGTACCTGCACAGAGCCCCAGAAGGGCTGATGAGTAATACTTTGAGGGTGGAGCCTAAGCAGCAATGGAGATTCCCACATATTGGACATGCCAGCACTATGAAACATCTGATGAGGAGAGCTGCCTGCAACAAGTGGAGCCAGCCTATCAGGACCATGTGTGCTACAGATGGAAAGACGATGGTTGCTAGAGCTACCAAAGCCAGTTCAAGCCCATCTGATGCCAGTTGCCAGGTGATGTCTGTGTGCCTGATTCCAGACACGGAGCTACAGGATTTGTTTGTCTACTGGGTTATCAATCTTACTATGGCTAGACATTTCCTTTCTGTTTCCCCATTCCCCTATTTTGGAATGAGAAGGCTTACTCTGTTCCACTGTATGTTGGAAGTATGTAATCTATTTTTTGTTTTGTAGGTGCTCACAGCTAAATTTGTTTTGAGTCCTACTGGAGACTTTGGACTTGGGCCTGTAAACATGGTTGAGACTGTTAAGACTTACTCTGAGTACTCTTGAAGTTGGATCAATGCATTTTACATTATAAGATAGTTATGACCTTTGGGAGCCAATGATGGAGTGTTATTGTTTGGATTTAAATGTTCCCCAAAGTTCATGTGTTTGATTGTTGTGTCCCCAGCTTATACCGCTGTCCTATGAGCTTATGGAATTTTGTAAAGTAGGTTCTAGTTCAGCAGAAATAAATCACTTGGGTCAGGGATTTGGAGGTTTTTACCAAGAGTCATGGTGCTGGTCATTCTCTCTACTCTCTGCTTCTGATCTGCCGTGCCTTGAGATTCTCTGCCATGGACCCTGCTGTCTGCCGCCACCACACCTGCCCTGCCACCACTATGGACTGATCCTCTAATTGTGAGCCCCCAATAAATATTTTACCCCCAAAATTTGCTTCAGTTGGTTTCTTTGCCACTGCAACATACCAGTTGACTGATGCAAGGTTTATGATAGGCACAGGAAGTTATTGATGATGATATGTAGATAGATTGATAGATATATAATGTCCTACAAACAAATAGACAAGTAAATTTATTTAAATGAGAAAATGGTTGAATTGCCATTAGTGAGCACAGATGAAAGAATGGTGAAAGTAGCAACACTCAGTATCTTTTATCTTGAAAGAAATGCAAACTAAAACTATAATAAGATTGTATATATACTCATTAGAATGGCAAAAATGTTAAAGATTGATAATATTAAGTGTGAACAAGTATATAGAGTAAATGGAACCCTTATACTTTAATGTCAAGAGTGTAAAATCACACAACCAATTTGTTCCATGTGGCAATCTCCTATAAAGATACAACAGAGATTACACTTTTAAGTATTTACCCTAAATAAAAGAAAGCATATGTACACATAAAAATCAGTACATAAATGTTTATAGTAACTTTATTCAAATATCCAAAAGTTAAAAATAACTCAAACATGGTGTAACAATACACACCTGTAATGCCAGCACTTGGGAAGCTGAAGTAGGAGTATCCTGAGTTTGAGGCCAATCTGAGCTACATAGAAAGACTTTGTCTCAAAATGAATCAATTAATTAAAATAAAATAACTCAAATAGCCATCACTAGGTATATTAATACATTAATTGTGTTTTTGATGGAACAGTACTCAGAAAAAAACAAATTACATATACACATAAAATATAATTGAATCACAAAATCACCATGTTGAGCAAAAGAATCTGGACACAAAGGATGATGTACCATCTAATTCCATTTAGTTGACTCTCTAGAAACAACAATCTAACATATAGTAACAGAAAATGGATCACTAGCCAAAAAGTACTAAAAATCATTTGAGTGAGGCTCAAAGGAACATTTGGTTTGAAGAAAATGTTTTTCTCTTTATTATGTTGTTGTTGGGTGCCATCCAATTGGGTGTGACTCATAGTGATCCTATGTACAACAGAATGAAACACTACCCAACACTCTGGTAGGCCCATGATCTTTACATGTTTGAACACATTGTGGCTGTTGTAATCACTGTACTTTTCACTTTGAGTCATGCCACACCAGGAACTGGAGGTCCCAAGGGCTTTACTCCATTCCCATCATTAAGACCAACTCTACTTCAAGGAGGCAAATCTTCCCTAGTAATTTCTTGAATGCCTTCCAGCCTAAGGGGCTCATTTTCAGGCACTATACTTGACAATGCTTCTCTGATATTTGTAGGGTTTTCAGTGGTTAATTGTTTTGGAACTGGGCTGCCAAGTCCTTCTTCCTAGTCTGTCGTTTTCTAGGACCTCAGCTGAAACCTGTCTACTATAGGTGTCCCTCCTGGTATCTGAAATACTGGTGGCATAGCTTTCAGTATTCCAATACCACACAAGGCCCCCCCAGCATAACAAGCTGACAGACACATTGTTGTTGTTGTTGTTAGGTGCCATCGAGTCGATATCCGACTCATAGCGACCCTCATAGGGTTTTCAATGGCTGAGTGCTTCAGGATTGCCTTGGGAGTGGATTGCCAGGCCCTTCTCCCATTGACAGACACATGGGGGCTCTTTATTGTGGAAGTAGTTAAACATGTGTATAAATTTGTCAAAACACATTACAGTAGGTGCTTAAAGTGAGTGTATTTTCTTATATGTAATGTATCTTAATAAAGTTGATGTTAAAATATAAAAGACATAAATTTTTATTTATTTGCACAGAAAAATCTAAATTTTTCATAATATCCTATGAAAAAATATAAGTATTTTAAAACATATGGCCATCTGAAATGTATAACATTAATGCACAGAAATTTCACAATGTTTTGCAAGAATTCAAACATGCACATATAACTTCTGACTCAGTACTTTCACAACAAATAATGTGTAATATACCTGTACACTCCCACATTCAAATATGAAATATGTACAATATTATTCATTACCTAGTTGCTTATAATAGAAAAACAAGAAAGAGAAAGAGAGGAAGAAAGAAAGAAAGAAAGAAAGAACAGAAGGAAAAGAAAACAAAAAAGAAAAGAAAGGAAAAGAAAAGAACCTGAAATTGTGTATGGATAGAGAATTGGTTGGTTAAAAAATTTAAGCAATATTCATTAGGTGGAATACCACCTACTACAAAAAAGAATAGGAATGTGCTTTTTGGGCTGAAGTGGAAATATCTTAAGATACACTATTAAACAGAAAAATAAAGGTACAGATCAATTTCTAGTGTACTACCTTTGCAGATTATATTTGCTTGTATGTGCTTAAAATTTTTAGGGAAGATATGCAGAAAGCCTATCAAACCAAATGTTATGAATGGAGAATGCTGTGATTAGGAGCCAGGAGTTATCTGGGAAGAATTTTTAATATAAACTATTTTAAATTTTCTGACTTTGAACCATTCAAAAAGTGAATACAATTAAAAAGCAATATAAATTTCTAAAAATAAGAGTAGCATTGGGATACAAATAGATAAAGAAATGTATTAGTGCTAGAAAACAAACTTGAAAATTTTCAAGTTGAGATCAGAGTAAAGGAGGCATTTCAAACCATGACTGTAGAATTGCCTATTTGGTAAGCAGCATTAGAAAAATGTTAAAAATACCTAAGTGGGTGAGCAATGTTTCAAAAGAAAACAGAAGAGCAAACTCAAATTGTTGTAGCAAAGAGGGAATATATTGGCTTACGTGGTGAATCTTTCAGGGAGTACTACATTGATGTATGGCTTGGTGATAAAGTACACACAATGTTGCCAGGACCAGGTTCTCTTCTTAGTTTTCTTCTGCTTCTGTGTGTGTGAGTAGCCCTCATTCTCAGACAAGGTCTTTGTCTGAGCTACAGAAGCTCTAGATCTCCCATTTTTTTCTCTTCTTATTCAATAAATACTTCTGTAATTGTAAAATAAATTGAGTTTCACATACCAATTATAATTTAGTACATAACAGAATAAAGAAAAATCTGTAACTTTCACAATTGAGGCTAGAAAGACATTTGATAAAAGGCAAATCTTTCTTTTAAATGAAAGGTGTTAGCAAATTAAAAATAGAAAAGCACTCTCTTTAACTTGGTAAAAGTTATATACCCAAACCTATAGCAAGCCTCATTCCTAATGGGAAAACCTATAATGCATTCCATTTAAGATCATGAACAGTTAAAAAACTCCAATAATGGCACTCCAGTTTAGCACACTATTAGAAATTTTGGCAAAGGTTTTAAAAAAATAAAAGACACAAACAGGGTAAGCATTAGAAGGTAAGACAAAACTGTCATAATTTACAGACAAGGTGAACATCTTCTTATGAGAATTTTTGTTCTCAACACCAACAATAACCAATTATAATAATTTTAAAAGTATAACATTCTTAATATCAATAAGAATAATAAAATATCTAGGAATAATGTTTAAAAGAGTGCATAATATTTCTATGGAGAAAATTTCAAAACTAAATAATACAAAGATAATCTGGATAAAGAGAGAAGCATTCCATATTCTTGGTCTCAGTATTATAAATTAGCCTAAATATTCAAGAAAGCCAGAACAAAAGGAAAATATATTTTACCAGATGTATTATGCTATTCTACAAAACTTAGTAAATATAATGTACTATTGGTACAATAGCACTTAAGTGAACCAATGGTTATCCCAATTTACACACACACACACACACACACACAGAGTGCTTAAAAAAGGTATACATTTTAAGAAAGGATAAAACTGTATTAAAATTGCAATATTCATTATCTACCAATAACAAAAGATGAATACAAGTCATGTTTGACTTCTGGAATTATAAGAGAAACTCAAAGTGGTTACCATCACAGAAGAAGTAGGACTTGCTGCTGTGCGAGGCCTCTTGGATCTACCCTTGTACACATCATGAAAAGTACCATGTGCCTCAACTTATTACAAATGTATACAATTACTAGATATGTTGGAAGTTCTGTTACATACACCTCCATTGTTACTCCACAACATTCTCACTTCGAAACATTCTTGTACTCCTTGAACAATATCTGTGCTTCCACCATTTTCTTTGACTATCCTTCCTGCAGCATGGTGGCATTATCATTTGATTAATGCTCTTTTAAGCAAATGTCATACAACACATTATCATTCAACTTTGAAAAGTAATACATATATAGCATTTCATCAAATGTACATACATTTGTTGGTACCCCTGAGATATATATATATATATATCTGTCACACATACATAAGAACTTATTGATATATCTATGTTTGATAGATATGACTATTCAATTTATATCTGTGTACCCAGACATATGTAAGAACTTTATATATAGTAAAGGCACCATTACAAATAAATGAAGAAATTTGTCAAAACCAAAAAATGGAAGAAGATTGGATATTCAACAGGAATTCTTTTTTTCTTTTTCTTTTTTGTTTTCTTTCCTTTTTTTTTTTTTTTTTTTTTTGCGGTGCAGTACTGGGGGTTGAACCCAGGGCCTCACGCTTGCATGCTTTACAAGTGCTGGATCACTGGCTGCCTGCCCAGTCCTTTTTTTTTTTTTTTTTTTTACTTTTTGAGACAGGGTCTCACTAGATTACACAGACTGCCTCTGGTCTCAAACTTGAGATCTTCCTGCCTCTGCCTCCTGAGTCTCTGGGATTACAGGCGTGCACCTCCGTGCTGGGCTTCAACAGGAATTCTTATGCCAGGAGGAGAGTAAGTTACTTTAATATATGATAGGGAATGAGTATTATCCTGCTTCACAGGTTTTGCACAGGTGCCTTTAGAGTCTTGCATAAGTATGTTCAAAACAGCACTATACATAAATAGAAGGAATATCAAATCAATCTGCATGGTCCTTATAAAAGAATGGATTAAGAAAAAGATTGATGCATGTTTTAGTCACAAGAAGATATACACAGCAGAAAAATAAAAGAACCACAGTTATTTTAAAAATACAAAAGAGGTGGGCATAGTGGCACATATCTGTAAATCCCAACAACACTGGAGACAGAGGCAGAAGGATCACAAATCCAAGGCCAGAGACAACTTGCATAACTTAGTGAGACCCTATCTCAAGATAATTTAAAGAAAAAAAAAAAAGAGGGGTTGGGGATGCAACTCAGTGTTAGAATACTTGAAAAGTATGTGCAAGGCCTTAGGTTCAACTCATACATACAAGAACAAACAGAAAAACAAAACAAAGACAAAAAACCCACAAATGAGTTTTGGATATGTAATGTTGAATGAAAAAAATAAGTTCCAGGAAACTACATAACATATAACATCACATTTATGAGGTCAAAAACCTAAACAATATATTGTCTAGCAGCATATGTATGTACATGTGTGCAGCAAATGAAATATTTAAAATTTTTAAATATTATTTATAAAGATAAAAGCACATTCTTTGGAACTTTGAGCCTTCTTTGTACCCTTCAGGGAAATTCCACTAGCAGAGAGGTACACATGCTTCTAATAAGCCTCTATCTGCATCTACAAGAATGGTGAGTTCTAGAAGATGTAGGCAAACATTGATAATGTCTGCCACACAAAGAAACATGGACACAAAATTCAAGCTAATAATTACTTTGCAGATTGAAACAAGTGTAAACCTTGTGGAGAGAACATAATAGGTAGAATGATACTTTCGACCTATTTTTTGAATTTCAGCCAGTAAGAATGAGTTTGTGAGGCAGGGCTCCATGGTACATGCCTGCAATCCCAGTGACATGGAAGGCTGAGGCAGAAGGATCACTAGTCTAAGGCCAGAGAAAGCCTGCACAAGTTAGCAATGCCTGTCTCTAAGTAAATAAATAAATAAATAAGAGGGATAGAGTGCAGCTCAGTGGTAGAGCACTTGCCTAGCATGTATGAGGCCCTAGACTCAATCTCCATTGCTAAAATAAATGAGTTTATTTTGTCAATTTTATTATTATGTTTCATAACATAAACCCTTTTAGTACTTATTAAAGTAATAAAAATATAAATAAAACATCAGGGCTGTATCCTTTCACTGTATCTCTTCAATATCGATGCTGAGCATATAATCCAAGAAACTGGACTTTATGAAAAAGAACATGGCATCAGGATTGGAGGAAGACTCATTAACAATCTGCATTATGCAGGTGACATAACACTGCCTGCTGAAAGTGAAGAGGATTTGAAATGTTTACTGATGAAAATCAAGGAACACAACCTTCAGTACTGATTGCATCTCATCATCAACAAAACAAAAATACTTGCAACTAGGTCAGCAAGAAACTTCATAATAGAGAAGAGACTGAGGTTGTCCAAGATTTTGCTTTGTTTGGTCCTATAATCAACACCATTGAAGCAATAGTTAAGATATCAAAAGACCCATTGGGAAAATCTGTTGCAGAAGACTTGTTTAAAGTAAAGATGTCACATTGAAGACAAAAGTGTGCCTGACTCATGCCATGGTATTTTCAGTCCTATCATATCCTTGTGAAAGCTGGAGAGTGAACAAGGAAGACAGGAGAAGTATTGGTACTTTTGAATTATGGTGCTGGATACAAATATTGAATATACTATTGACTTCTAAAAGAACCAACAGATCCATCCTAGAGAATGTGCAACCAAAGTGCTCCTTGGAAGCAAGGATGGCTAGACTTTGTCTTACATATTTTGGACATATAGTCAAGAGGGACCAGTCCCTGGAGAAAGACATGATGTTTGGGAAAGTGACAGGCCAAAAATAGAAAGAAGACCCTCAACTAGATGGATTGACACAGTGACTGCAACAATGGGCTTAACCATAAAAAAAGATCATCTGCCTGGCACAGTGTCAGGGAATGTTTCCTTCTGTTGTACTTAGGGTCAGACCCAACTTGGCAGCACCTAACAACAACAAAAACAACAAAATATCTGAGGGGAAAAGCCAAAAAACAAAACAAAACAAAACCAACAAACAAAAAAAAACAGAAAAGAGTTCCCAATTTAAATAAAGTGTTTCCAGTTACAAAAGTATTAATTTCTAGTTTTTTTCACAAATATCAAAATGTTTGTTTTCTTCAATAATTGCTCTAGTTACTTTCCCATTTCTGTCATTTAGGACATCTTGAGAAGTATGTAGTTATGCTTTTTTCAGATGTTAAGAATCATGCTGATCCTATCTCATATATAATTCACTGCTCATCTTCTCTCCGTACCCGGTGCCTGCTAGATATTAAGTGGTAATCAGATGTCAAGTGGCAGGCCTTTTCATACTTTTTCCCCCCACAATCCCTCTCCTTCCCATTCCAACTTGCCCAGTGTAGGGAGAGGAGAAAGACAATAGAGAGAAAAGGTAAAAGTCTTATAAACTGGGGTTGTTATAGTCTGCCTCTTGGCTGATGTTGCCCTCTGCCCAAGCAGGTATCCTTGAGCAGCTCTTTGAGTTATTTGAGAATCCCTATGAGAAAAGTCTATTTGCCACAACTCAAATCCCTCATATGTAAGGTGCAGTTTCTTTCTAGCCTTCTATGTACTCACTGCTATTGGAACTTCCCACAGTCCCTGGCTACCGGAATCCTTGCTTCTGGTAAGGTTTTTAAGAAGAGTGCCAATGTGGGGCACTAGCAAAATTGGAAACTCAGATATCTGCCATGTCCATTTCCTTATGAAATTTGCCACTTAGTTTATTGGCCTGCATTATCTTATTTAATTATCATAAAAACACTATGAAATATCTATTGTTCTTAACTTCATTTTACAAATGAGGAAAGTGGATCTCAAAGAAATTACAAAGCCTGCACCTATCTATTGAATGCTGGGGATGGACACAATTGTAGCACTCTGACTTCAAAACCCAAACCTAAATGATAATCAGTAAGATGTTTGGGGAGAATAAAATCAGACAAATGGAAGTAATTTCACCCAGGCCATGTTCAGATGTGATGAATCATCCCTGTGTACAACAGAAACCTTATTCATTTTCCTTGAGATTCGGTGTTCATCTTTTCCAAACTGTGCTGGTTGTTAAATTACTAATCTGTAAAATGCCACTATTTTGGCCTTTTGTTAACTTGTCTAAATTCTATACCTTTTAACATTTTCCTTAGATATATTTGAAAACATCATTCAGGCTATAAATTCTTTTGATGACAATTTTGAGATATTGTTCTCCCTGTTTTTTCAACATATCTTTTTATTTTAATTGACAAAAATTATATATAGTATACAACATGATGTTTTGATACATATACAAGGGATGGTTAAATCAAAGCAAAGGAATAAAAGTTAAAGCATTCACAAAAGATCAAAGCTAGAGGAGTTATATTTCCTGATAACTGGAAGTACATAAAAGCTGCAGTAATGAAGAAAAGAAAGAATATGGAGTTGACAAGACCATAGACACCCAAATCAGTGAAACAATGAAAAGCCTATATATAGACCTATGCCCAATAGTCAGCTGAAGTTTGGCAGGTGCAAAGAGAATTCAATGCAGTAAGCAGTCTTTCAACAAATGATATTGGGACAATTGAAACTCTACATGTGGAAAAGTAAACCTGACCCAAACAGCAAATACAAAAATTAGTAAAACTATAACATTTCTAGAAAAAACTACACAATCATGAGTTTTGCAAAGATTTTTTACATGATACTAGAATCTATATTTAAAAGACAATAAATAGGAATTTATCAACATTAAAAAGTTTGGCAATTTGTTATAAACATACCATGCAAAGCTAATACCATTTCTAGGTATTTACCAGATGAATTGAAAAATCGCACAAAAATCATTTTTTATTGTTTTATTTTTTATTTTTTATTTTTTATTTTTTTGAGACAGGGCCTCTCTACGGAATCCAGACTAAGCTCAAACTGGATCCTTCTACCTCTGCCTCCTGAGTGCTGGGATTACCAGCATACACCACGATGCTTGGCCAAACACACAAAATTTTATGAGAATGTTTATAGCAATATTACTCATATTCATAATCATTCAAAGATGGGGAAAGTACAATTGCCCTTCATTAGCTGAATGGATGCACTATGTTGAAACCATATGCATGTGGTTGATTCTAGGTGAGTGATCAACTGGGGGTAGAAAGGTGATGCTAGAATATCTTGTGTAGTTAGGAAAGAAGCACTTAAATCATGAGAATGAATGAATGCATGCATGAATTAATTAATTAAAATGATGAAGGCAAGGTGCCAACTTAAAAGAAACCCCAATGGCCAAAACTGGAATAATTTGGGCAATAAAATTATTATAGTATTTGATTATAACTAAAAGTATGAAAGGACTATCCAAGAAATCATATTAAAATAAATAAATGATTGAATAACTCAATTAGCAAGAAGAAGTAACTAAAATTATTTCAGATTACAGTAAAAATTCCAAGTATAGTATAGCCACATACAACATGTGTGATCTTTGGTTTGCTAGAAATTATATCATTTTTTATTTATTATTTTTAACTCGTGTGTGTGTGTGTGTGTGTGTGTGTGTGTTTCTGAGACAGGATTTCACACGTTAGCCCAGGCTGGCATTGAACTTGCAATCCTCCTGCCTCAGCACCCTGAGTGCTAGAATTACAGGGCTGTGCCACTATGCATAGTAAATTCTGTTTTTAAATACTAAATCAATACACAGAAAATACAGAAAAAATACATAACTCATTTGAATTAAGTTTTTTTCTCCAGACACATCTCATGTTCTTTTATATCTTCTAATTTTTCAAAACAAAAATTTATCTTTCCTTTTCTGGACAAAAACTAAAGCTTATCTCTGAGTTTCTGAATATTCATGTTGGTGGTTTATTCCAGTTTTCTTTTTATATTTTAGTTCTTTCTTCACAGATATATTAAGATATATATTTTTAAGGATATATATATATATATGTATATATATGACAATACAATTTAGTTATTTTCATATCTTAATCCTATTAAGATTTAAATTTTTTAAGTTTTAGTTATTCCTTTCTAGTTTATATAATACAATTATTTTAATATGTTGATCTGGCATTGTGCAAACTTTATAAACTCACTTAATAGTCCTTGTTAACTTTATATAGACTCCCCATGATCACTTTATCTGTAGATAAAAATAAAATTTATTTCTTTTGATACCTTCTGCTTGTGTTTTATTTCTTTTATTGCCTTATATCACAAGCTAGATCTTCCAAAACAATGTTTAATAGGAATTATGAAAGCAGAAATCCTTGTCTTATTTCAGACCCTAGGGAAAAATAATTCAGTCCTTGAAAAAGAAATATTATGCTATCTGTAGGTTTTTGAATGTGTCCTTTATCCAGTTGATGAAACTATCTTCTATTCTATTTTTATTTGCCAAGAATTTGCTTTTTCAGAAAAGAATGCTAGATTTTGCCAATTGCTTTCTCAGCATCTACCTAGATGATAATATTTATTATTATTATTATTAATGATCAATGTGGCTTATTCCATTGCATTCATTAATTATGAATGTTAAACTTGTATTGTTGAGATAAGTTGCACTTTGATTTGCTAAAATTTTGTTAAAACTTTAGAAATTATTTTCATGTTGATATTAGTCTGTATTTTTGTTTTCTTTAATGTTCTCTGACTTGGTATCAGGAAAATATTGGACTCATAAAATAAGTTAGGAAGTATTTCCTCTTTAATTACCTAGAGGAAATTGGTTTATAACTAGTACTATTTCTTCCTTAAATATTCAGTAGAACTTACTGGTAAAGCAACTTGTGTCTGAATTTTTCTTTGTGTGAAGAGTTTTAGCTACAAATTCACTTTCTTTAATACACATAAGGCACAAAGCATGATAATCCCAGCACTCAGAAGTCTGAGGCAGGAGGATCAATGCAAATTCAAGGCCAGCCTGGTGTACATAGCATGTTCCAGGCCTCCCTCAGATACAAAGTGAGACAAGATCTCAAAGAAAAATAAATACATATAAGGCTGTTCAGTTTATGCATTTCTTTCTGAGTGTCTTTCAAGAATTTTTCCATTTCATCTAAGTTGTTGATTTGCTTACCATAAATATTTTCATAAAATTTCTTTTAATCCTTTCAGTGTTCAGAGGAACTATAGGTAGGCCAGCTCTCTTATTCCTGATGTTGGTAATTTGTTTCTTTTCTATTCTTTTTCTGATTGATCTGAGCAGATATTTATCAGTCTTGTTGATTTTAAATAACAAATATTTGGTTCCATTTTACACTTTGGGTATGTTTTGCCAAATGTCAGCTGAGGTGTTTTTTTTTTCCCTTGATTATACTAAGCATAATTGAAGTAGTGCCTAGTGATCTTGTGTGGAAAGAAAATCAAATTGCATTTGTCATTTTATATGTCAGTACAATTAATGAGTGGTAATTATTTATGAGCATATATAGAGATAATCTAGAATTGAATGTTAAAATTTCTACAATGTGTTAACATTTAACATGTCATCTATTTTGCATCTTAATGTAATGCATATAGTATTTAGAAAAATTACAAGCACATCAAAATCTTTTGGTTCAGACTCTTGATAAATTGGCTTACATATTCTGAAAAATGGATGTAGTCACTGACAAGTACATAGCAACATCTCAAGTAATGAATCATTGTGTTCATTAATTATTACATGAGAAGACAATGAAATATATCAATAAGTGAATAAATCATCTCAATATTTTAACTTAAAATCTAATTGAATGGAGTATGTCATACCACATTGAGATATATTGACAAGAAAAGCACCACTTATAGAAAACCATAAAGTTTTATAGAAAGATGTATAATATAAATTGAGTAGGTGCTGATATACTTCATGTTCCACTATTATTTGACATAGGATCTTTAAAATAGCAATCCTTTACAAATGCATGTGTATTTATTTATATTTATATATTTAATAGATTTAAATTACATTTCATGAAATTGTGAAGAGAATTTCTTAAACTGGACAAAATCCTCCTAAATTTCATGGAAACAATAAATATATGAGAATTTTCAAGGAATTGCTTTGTTTAAAAAGATTTAAATAGATCTATACATAATAACCTATAAAACAAATATGACATATTTGGTCAAATGACCACTTTATATTTACATATGTGTCTTTATATATGATATATGTTTAGCTTTTTTTATATAGAAATGTGTATATATTTGGATACTACTGTACATATTAGAAAAAACTTGGAAAGATTATAGAATTAGCAGCTACATACGGATGATCAGTCTATATGGCAAAATGGGTGAGATATTTATGTTATTACTTCATAAAATTCTTTTTAAAAGCTTATTGGAATTGTAGTTAATTGGTTGTTTATTGTTGTACAATGGTATATGCTTATTCTTAATATGGTCCAGGTCCAGATTTATGGCATAATTGAAAAAACAAGAAGCAAAAACACCTTCAAAATAAATTTTCCTTATTTGTCCTTCTTGAAAATTGTGAAGGGGAAACATGGATAAAAGTCACACTCTTTAAAATCCTTCATGTTCCACTTCTTCATATGCAGATGATTTCTGTGCTTCTTTCCTTGAAACTCTCCAAGCCTATGTGCACAAATCTTGTTCCTTTTGCTCAGACTGCCATCCAACACCACACTCCATAACCAAAACCCAAAGAACCAACCTTGCAAGCAGTGGTGTCACCAAACATAGTATATTTGATAGTATTTCCATAATATTCTCTCCTTTCCCCATCAATTACATGAAAGGTATATATTCTCCTCATATATTATAGTTGCACTTGCCAAGTGACATGTTTCAACCAATGACTACATGATGTGTACAGACTTTAAGAGCTTCATCATATTTTCAGAGTGCCTCCATTCTTGACCATAATTAGAACATACCAGTGATAACTAGTGTCCCTCAGTCTGGGCCCAAGCTGACCCAGAAACATGTTGTGTGATACATATTGTCCTAATTGCTTTATATGAGTTCATCAAATTGCATCTTCAAAACAATACTTTGAGGTAGGTAATATTACCTCTATTTTATAAAAAATAAGAAACTGAAACAGATAAATGTTAAGTAAATCACCCAATTTTATAATAATAGAAAAGCTTTTAAAATAGCCTAATTTCTATGCTGGTCACCACATAATATACATATTTTAATAATACCTTCTGCTATAGACTGTGCCCTCCTAAAATTCATATGTTGAAACTTAATCTCTTATATGATGATATTAAGAGGTGGAACCATTGGGCATTATTTAGGTAATGAGAGCAGAGCTCTAATGATTGGGATTGGCATTTTTTAAAAAGAGACCCAGAAAGGTCTCTTCTGTTTTCCATTATGGAACAGACAAGAAGGCCATTCCTAGGGATCATGAAGAAGGCCCTCACTGAACATTCATTCTTCTGGCACCTTGATCTTGTATTTTCCAGCCTCCAAAACTGGGAATGAATTTATGTTGTTTAAAAGCCATCCAGCCATAGCCCTATGGCATCCTATCCCATTAGATCTTGGAAGTTAAGCAGGGTTTGGCCTGGTTAGTACTTGGATGGGAGACCTCCAGGGAACACCAGATACTGTAGGCTTGGGAGAAGGACCTGGTAACCCCCTCCCAAAAATCAATCTACCATTGAAAACTCTATGAACAGCAGAGAAGCACTGACAATAGTGTTTCACCTGTTGTACACAGGGTTGCTATGAGTCGGATACCGACTCGACGGCACCTAACAACAGCAACAACAAAAGCCATCCAACCTGTCGTATTTTGTTACAGCACCCCTAACGGACTAAGAGAAACTCCTTTTCCAAATTGTTATTAAAATATCATTCTATATTTTATTCTAAAAAGTTTTAAGATTTTGTCTTTCAAGTTTATTACCCTCAGCCATCTAAGAAAAAATTGTTTTTTGTAAGAAATTATGTAGAATTATTTTTTAACATGAAAAGCCATGTAAAACTCCATTGGTACCTGGTATTTAACTTCTTATACAGGAGGCAATCAAATAAATATCTATAGGATTAAAATAATGTTTCTTTTGATATTTGAAATTTCTCTATTTTTGAATGATTTCTAATTTATATCATAACTCACTGTCACCACCTACCCCTGATTCTCTATAGTACCATTGTTCTGCTATGTATTCACATAGGTATAAATGCATAATATGGGAGAAGGACGTGGCAACCCACTCCCAAGGCAATCCCGAAACAATCTGCCATTGAAAACCCTATAAGGGTCGCTATGAGTCGGACTTGACTCGACGGCACCTAACAACAACAACAAATGTATAATAATATGTGTAATATACAGAAAGAAAAATATCCACAGCTGACACAAAATAAATTTTTGTTTCAATTTTATTATCTGAATGCTGCATATATAATCTCCATCCAAAATTTATCATGTAAACTCGACCACAAAAACCTTGTTTTCATATAGATAAAAGAATACCAACAAGGGAGATCAATGACCAAATTCATCCATATGTTATGATTGAAGATCATTAAGAGCTTGGAATAAAGTAAAAGAGGTAAAAAAGAGTTTTAAAAAAATGTTAATATTACCACGGATTTTATAACACCTGCTTATCAAAAGTTTATACTTACTCATTGCATTTTTAGATGCCAACATAAAAGAGATATGATACATAATAGACCAGAGTGAATTAATCTCCAAGTCTTAAAAATACATTTAACTAAAGCTATATTATAATATAAAAGAAACTGATCTTTTATATTTATCATCACTACCTTTTGAAAATAAAAGGTGAGTTAAAATATATTTCAGCTAATTTTTAGAAATCTCATTTTATGAACTCTTAATAGACAATATATTAGTAATTTATATTGTGTCTGCTATAGATAAAAGATTAATGGACTTGTTCATGGAATATTAAGGCTTGAAGGAACACAGCTTTTAATGAAAGTATAAAACCAATACTCTTTATGAATTATTCATTGTTTTCAGCTTCTTATATCCTTTATGTAAAGGTATTCATTTATAGTAGTATGCAATAGTTTCTAAGTTTTAGCTTATCACTTTCCAATGTTCTAATTTAATATTTTCATTTCCATTTATTGGAATGAAATGTGAAGTTGGAGATTAATTAAAGTACTTCAGCTTCTTACATAAAATTAAGAGATGTAAGTACTTCAAAATCTTTTAGACTAAACTATGAACTTATTTCACTCAACTTTATGTTTCTAACATTAGCACACAATGTTCTTAAACAAAAAACAAATATCAAACTTATTTTGGTAAGGACATGTTAAAAAAATAAAGGCCAAATTATACTTCTATCATTTTTTATATTTATGTGCACAATTGTGTGTTTGTGTATATTAACCACTCATTCCCCAAAAGAGTCTTCCTTGTATTGCCTGTTGTAGTGCTTTGCCTAATGTGACTGCATAGTCCACAACAAAATACAGAGCATATGTACAACCCATCATCTACTATCCCCAGCATTTACTTTCTGAAAAGTGGAATCACCAGACAATTGAATGCATAGAGCAGATGGGATAGAGTAAGGGAGTAAAGACAAGGGAAGAGATTAGATATTAATGTGACATACACGTGAAGGTTAAAGGAGGATACTGGCATTTATGTATACATAAAAATAAAGTTTCACACAATGTTCTCATGAGAATGATCTCTGATGCCAAATTAGATGCTATCTATAGAGCTCACTTGAAGTCTTGTATATCTTCTTTTTGGTCAATAATGCTTTTCTGGTTCAAAAGGTAGAGCATACATACTGCTAGTTCATTCATTTAAAAATTCCCAGTGAAAATCCTGCTAGTAAAATACGTCTAAGTAAGGTCTATTTCTAATCGTTATGTTCAATCACACAGACATGCAGGGTCTGTCTGTCTGTCTGTCTGTCTGTCTGTCTGTCTGTCTCTGTCTTTGTCTCTGTCTGTCTCTCTCTCTCTCTCTCTCTCTCTCTCTCTCTCTCTCTCTCTCTCTCTCTCTCTTTCTAAGGATATTCCTATGGAAAGTCAAGGAAAATGTTACAAATCTCCAAATTTGATACCAAATTATCACTGCCCTCTACCTCTTTGCCACTGGAAACCCAGCTAAAGATTATATATGAGTATTGAACTAGTGCCTGAGCTGGAGGTAAGAAGGTAAATTGTGCCAAGTGAATACACAGAATGGCCTATAAGAAAATTTCACCTGCCTTGTCTCAAAGCAAATATAAGATTGAGCAATAAATAAGAAAGAAAGAACAGAAACAACAATGACAACATTAAGCATTGGAAAAATATTTTGCTTCCAAAGGAAAAGAATTACTTGAAACACTAAAATACTAACTTCAAAAATAACTTGGCCAAGCATGGTGACACTCACCTGAAGTCTCAGTTTCTTGAGAGGGTGAAGCAGGAGAATCAATTGATGCCAGGAATTTGAGGCCAGTGTAGGGAACATAGTGAGACTATTTCTAAAAAAAAGAAAAAAAGAAAAAAGAAAGAAAGAAAGAAAAGAAAGAAATGGAAAACAAAGGAGGAAACAGAAAATTGTAGAAACATGCTTTATATCATTTATAAACTTGAATAGGCATCTCCACAAGTATAATAGACAAACCATTTGAAGACAAACATAGAAATAGAAGGGAATGTGACTGAAAAGTAAATAATGCAGGAAATAAAAATGGGTTAAAAGAATTGAGTCTGGAAAAATGGGAAAAATTATCATCTTCACTAGAAATAAACCAGCAGATGGGAGGGTAGAGGAGAAATCGTGTGGTGCCGTGGTTCTGGCTACTGACATTTCACTACTTAAGACAAAGGGTCAGCCAAATTGCTTCTAGCTAAAACAATTATACCCGACTCCCCTATGAGTTAGAGCTCCATTCAGAGTAAACAGAGAGAAAAAAATGTTTCCGTTTGGTATCACCTCAAATCAGCTAAACACAAAAGTGTAAGAATCAATAACATCATTAGATAGCAATGTAATAAAACTAAATAAGACATTAGCAAACAGAATTAAAAGAATATTTTCTTGATACAACCAGTTCTTTCTTTGAACAGAAGAATGATTCAATAAAAGGAATTTATTGCTCTGATCTACCATTTAGTATGCTTAAGAGGAAGGCAAATGATTGTCTTCATAGATTAAAAAGCATAAGGTAAAATTGAAAACATTCATTTTTTAAAAAGACTCTGATTAAAATAGAAACAGAGGAGAGATACCCTTTTATTATGATGGATAAGTATGTGTATACATTTGTGTTTGTAATGCTAGTACAAATGTGTGTGCTTATAAATCAGTCCAAAAGTTAACATCAGAATGAATGTAGCAATAATATAAACATTCATATTGAAACCAGAAGAAAGGCCTGGGCATGTGGCTCAGTGGTAGAGCAATTGCCTAGCACATGCGAAGCCTTGGACCCAATCCCAAACCCTGGAAAAAAATAGTGGATTTAGCCAAAGAAAACACAAAGAGAAAGAAACATAATGCATGAACACTGAAAATGAGAATTCAAAATTATCATTAATTGCAAATGCTATCATTATATACCCAGAAAATTCAAATGAAATGACAGAATTAGAGAATTCATTAAGCATGCTGGATATATAAACACTGCATTTCTATATAAAGTACACAATCAGGAAATATAATGGAAATAGAAGATTTGTAAGTTGGGCTTGATTGCACATGCCTGCACTATGGAGGATAAGGCTTGAGGATTCTGAGTTTGAGGCCAGGCTGGGTTACACACTGCAACTCTGTCTCAAACAAACAAACAAATAAGTCAGATCTGTAAATCAAAGAAATACCAAAGAGAAAAGTCAATAAGAAAATTTTCATTATTTATGTAATAAAAATTATAAAAGACACTGAGGGACATAAAAGAAATAGAAATAAGTGGCAAATTTTGTCATATTCTTGGATAAGATCAGTCTATATTGGTCAAATAAGAGTACTCTAACTTTTTTTTAAATTTTAAGTTTTAAAATAAACTCATTTTATTTTGCCAAATGCTAAATATATCTACATTATACTGGAAGTGTCAAAAATGTATACATATTTTAAGAGATATTTGTATCATTTTTTGAAGTTACATTGAATTACAGTAGCAATGTATAATACGGCATTCTGGATTACAATTCTATTATCACATCAGAGCAAGCATTTGACACATTCTTAAAACAGCAAAAGGGAAAGTTTTTATCCCAAGATGTGTGCACATATTTTTGGCACCCTCTGTATAAAATGCATAACACAGAACTAATTTTGATCTATAGTCTTATCACTGAGATGGCCACTGTTAAGATGTTGCTTATCCTATTTCATCA
>VMDO01011705.1:0-65524 GCA_007922755.1 Pedetes capensis
TGTAAAGTAACTCAAGAAATATTGTTCCTGTGAACTATTCCTGAGGAATCTATAAGAGAAGTTTCAGATAACCAAAAATATTTGTGAAGAGCATTTTAAAAACAAATTACCTTTAGAATTAGGACTAAGTGATGATTATAAAAGGAAATTTTGATAGGTAATGTTAGGTGTTCTAAAAACAAGAATACATTGCAGCTACCAAAAGTGGTGGAGGGCAGTACATAAGGAGTATATTAAAAAGTAATGCAAACTGCTTAGGTATTACATGGGAGTTAGATATTAACATACATATTTGCTAGGAGTAAAAGGATATTATCTCAAAAAAGATATGGAGAGTAGAGGAAGTGGAGAGAAGAAAGAGAAGTTAGTAATTTCAGTATTTCTCATTGTTGTTGTTGTTGTTAGGTGCTGTCAAGTCGGTATCCAACTCATAGTGACCCTCATAGGGTTTTCAATGGCTGATTGTTTCGGGATTGCCTTGGGAGTGGATTGCCAGGTCCTTCTCCCATTTTTGCGGTGCTGGGAATTGAACTCGGGTCCTCAGAGACTGCAGCACAGCGCTCTACCCACTGAGCTAAATCCCAGCCGTAGTATTTCTCATATGAAGTAATAGTTAGACAAGCAAAGTAGAGAAATGAGTTGGCAAGGTGGCATAAGTGATAGATTAATATTATATAAAGATCAATACAAAAGTAGTGATTAAAACAGAAGTACATACCACCCTCCAATATGAAGGAATATTCCCCAAAGAAAGATTAAGTTAAGCATTCAATAAAAGACTACAGTCTTATAAAACTACATGGCAGAACCAAGCCTAAATACATGTACCATATCAATAAATATAAGTAGTAATATAACTGGGCCTAACTCATCATTCTTAACAGCTTCGTTGAAGAATAATTGGTATACCAAAAGCTACCCATATTTAATATATAGAATTTGATGAGTTTGACCGTTTGCATGCATCTATGACACCATCATCACATTTGGACTCATAGAAATATGTTCATCACCCCAAAAAACGTCCTTGTATCTATCTGTATGTGTGTAATAGGAATACATAACATGAGATCTACCCTCTTTAACAAATTCTTATGTGTATATATACAATCTTGTTACTTAGAGACATTATGTTATACAGTAGATATTTAGAACTTATTCATCTTGCATAACTGAAATTTTATACCAATCTTTTAAGAGAAATTGATAAAGATTGAAAAATTGGCTAACAAAACAAAATCCAAGATTCCATTGATATTCCAGGCTACTCTGCCTTCTCTGAACTTGTTCAGCATGTTTAGAGTTTTATGGTTTGGTTTATGTCCTTTCCAGTTCCTTTATCTATAAAAACTCTAGTGAGTATTCAAGTCTTAGTGCTAATGCCACTTCTTCCATGAAG
Source organism: Pedetes capensis (assembly GCA_007922755.1). Taxonomy (NCBI): domain Eukaryota; kingdom Metazoa; phylum Chordata; class Mammalia; order Rodentia; family Pedetidae; genus Pedetes; species Pedetes capensis. The sequence continues at coordinate 1,400 of VMDO01011705.1, forward strand.
CCCTCTGGGATTGCTTTAATCAGAAATTAATCTAAAAACTGCATTGATCCTTTATTAGAGTAGTTAACTAAATCAGTCATATTGTAGATAGTTATTTACCTAGTTCCTTCCCCACCAGAAAATAAACTCCTTAAGAACAGGAACAGTGGTGGTATAATGGAACAGGTCAATTATTGAACAAATGAACCAGAGACCAAAGGTCATGCCACTCATTTAATTATAACACTTTCAAAATTCAATCCAATTATCTATAGCTACATATGTAATCATAACTGATTACTTCCTTTTAAAATTTAGATTCACTTACATCTTTTTAGATTGCCTCTGGGCGTTTAATTAAAATTCTTCCTCCCTGGATGGTTATTGCTTCTACACTGTTAAATGTTTATAAATAGATCTGCCCACTTTAGAATCTCTCCTTTAACAACTGTGAAAGTTTATGGATTGATGTATGCTTCTTTACAGAAGTCTTTTTTACATATATAACAAGCTTAAATTATTAACTTCTGGTGTTTCTTTTACTCCCTGATTCCTGCTGGTGGTGTATTGGTCAACAGCCCCATTATTTTGTGTTTGCTTGTACACATTTTGTCATAGGAGATTATTTGATGCTTCATCTCAGAGGATGAAAATAAGTAGTCAAAAATCGCAGTTATTATAATTCAACCCCATTGTATCTAATCACATCTCCCAATGTCTATGAAATCTCCTTACTCTTACTACACTGGGCTACCCTTAAATACAGTGTTACTGTTTGAACAATACTACTTATCATTTCTTTTACGTGAATAATAATGTCTCCTAGTAACTATAAATACATTTTACTATTGTGACATTGGGGCTGGGATTTAGTCAGTTGGTAGAGCACTGCTCTGCAGTCTCTGAGGTCCTGAGTTCGATTCCCAGCACCGCAAAATGGGAGAAAGACCTGGCAACCCACTCCCAAGGCAATCATGAAACAGTCAGCCATTGAAAACCCTATGAGGGTTGCTATGAGTAGGATACTGACTCGATGGCACCTAACAACAACAACAAATTATGACATTACTTGGCCATCCTTCAGTATAAGGCTACTTGTTCAATAGAGCTACTTATCAACTTTTATATATGTATGAGTAAAGTTTCTTGAAAACTCCAGGAAGCATTTGATATTTCTCTAGTGTCAGTTATGCCTTTTACTTATCACACCCACTGGATATTTTCCTGAAATCATGTGCTTTAAGTGACCTACTCAGGTCAAAAATCTATTTAGCATAAGTATGAGAATATGTTTATTCATTGTGGCAAAATACATAAAGTTATAGCTTGATTGGAAAATGAAGGCCACTGTGCCTCAACATATCATAATTTTCCTGTTAAATTGCACATTTCTATAGAGTAATATTTAGGCCCTAGATAAAGATAATCCTTTGGATACCAGTTAACCTTGATATCGACTTTTATTTATCTAATAAACATAGATTTTATGTAGGAAACATCAATTTTCATGAACTGAGAGAGTCTGAGATTTTCACCCCACTTGCAATCTAAAAAATTAGCTTTCCAGAGTGCCATGGATGGTAAGAGAAGACCAGAGGTCCCTGGTTAAATACAAAGGTCCTTGGTACAGCACAGAAAGTAGCATGAGCATCTAGCATATTTGCCCCAGTTCTCAGAAGGTAAGATGAAGGACAACATTAAGCCTGCATACCCAGTGGGTTGTACCAGCAGAGAAACCAAGGGCCTTTGTATATTTTATGTTAGTAACAAACTTTGTAGCCATCTCCTTACAAGCTAATCTCCTCTCCCTAAGACTACCCATTTGCCCAGAAACCATGCTATCATTACTACAACCTACTTTGCTGTCTATGAGACTAATTACACAACATGTTCAGTATCAGGAGACAGATAAATCTTGAGGTCTATAGTACTCAGCAAGAATGTTAGATACCATAAGTGCACATGAAAGAATGATTTACTCAACACTACAAATGCCATAATTCTATAACACAAAGCATTACATAATCTTAGATTTACCTCCTAATTCTACCTGTTATATGTGTGTGTGTGTGTGTGTGTGTGTTAAGTGCCATCGAGTCGGTATCCGACTCATAGCAACCCTCTGTACAACAGGGGAAACACTATTGTCAGTGCTTCTCTGCTGTTCATAGGGTTTTCAATGGCAGATTGATTTTTTTGGGAGGGGGTTGCCAGGTCCTTCTCCCAAGCCTACAGCTTCTGGTGTTCCCAGGCGGTCTCCCATCCAGGTACTAACCAGGCCCGACCCTGCTTAGCTTCCGAGATCTGACGGGATCGGATGCAGAAGCACTGACAATAGTGTTTCCCCTGTTGGACAGAGGGTCGCTATGAGTCGAATACCAACTCGACGGCACCTAACAACACACAACAAACCCCTACCTGTTATAGCATACCAAAAAAAGTCACAACAAAGCAGAACTTTCTAAAGCATATCAAAAGTTGACCACATTCACATCACCAAGCTCATGTGCCAGCGTTCAGTTGCTTTTTCTTTTGTTCATGCAGCCTTTAGCTGCCTTTTATGCAGGTACTGCATTCACATAGCCAGTGATGAAATATCATTGCAATCAGAGAAGTGCTTTGCCTTGATATCCTTTACAATCAAAATCATCTGCCACCACCCACTTCTACATTTCTTCCTCTTTTTTATTATTTTATGTATCTCCACATACTCAAATTTTTCTTCAAAATTTAACTTTAGTTCATTTTGTTTTCTCTTGAATTAATATGTAACCCATACTGTCATTAAATATTACTCAGAAATTTACGTATGTTGTTATTGTTAGGTGCTGCTGAGTCAGGTTTGACTCATAGCAACCCTATGTACAACAGAACAACTCCCTGACACTGTGCCATGCAAACAATCTTTTTTATGTTTAAGCCCATTGTTGCAAAGACTGTGTCAATCCATTTAGTTCAGAGTCTTCCTTTTTCATTGATTTGTCACTGTCTCAAACATGATGTCATTCTCTATGGTCAATATATCCAAAATACAAAAGACGCAGTCTACCTACTCTTGCTTCCAAGGAGCACTCTGGTGATACTTCTTCTAGGACGGATCTGTGGATTCTTTTGATAGTTCATAGTGTGTTCAATACTTGTCTCCAACACCATAATTCAAAAGCATCAATTCTTCTCCTAGATCTCTTATTCATTGTCCAGCTTTCACAATCATATGATGTGATTGAAAATACTATGGCATGAGTCGGGTGCACTTTCATCTTCAATGTGACATCTTTACTTTTCAACTCTCTAAGGAGGTCTTTTGCAACAGCTTCTCCCAATGCATCTATTGCTTTCTTGACTGCTGCTTCCATATGATTTTGGATAAATTTGTTTTTATAAAATGTATAGTTCACATTAGACAATTTTGAATCTGAGTAATAAATTTCAGTCATCAAATATTTATTAATTGCCATCCAAGTCCTTGAAGTGAATGAATGAAGTCAGGGGTTCCTTCCTTGAGAAGTCCATAAGTTAATAAGACAAACATAAGAGAGTGTGATTACTACAATAGCAGATTATGTACAAGGACAGAGGTAATTCTAAGGTAGGTGTCATGAAGTCTTCACAATATGGATGACCTGAGTCATATTTTAAAAGAATTTCAACGTGTCCTACCAAGTGGGGAAAATACTGCTGGAAAAACCAATAATTTGTTTCCCATAAGTAACATAACTGAGCATCAGAGTAGTAATTGTATTGTAGGGTAATAATTTTTTGCCTTCAAAATAGATGTTTAAAATTTTTTCCTGCAAATAATGTTACTAAATTGAAAATATTCTTTACTCAGTGAATATTTCTGAAGCACCTATTCTCTATTAGGCAGAGCACCAGGTATTCTAACATTAAAGCTAGGTTTATATCAAAAAACTACTAGCTTTGAAAGGAATAATTTCATTAATAGAGTTATAGAATTTCTTATTCATCAACTGATTTCATTAAATTTGAATTTTATGACTTGACTAGAAAACATGCAGATGCAACTTAATATTTATCACACAGACACACATATAATATATAATTATTATTATATTATTCAATAATTTAGGATGAATCATATGAAATTGCCATTGACAATTTTAAATGGATCAGCATAGTATAAAATGTTAATTATGTTGTGGAAAGATTAGCTTTGGATTCTGACAGGGTAAATTTGAATCTTGCAAAAAGTGCCTACAAGTATGAAATTTTGGGCAAGTTTCAAAACCTTTCTGATCTTCCATTTCATCATCTGTAAAATAGATATAGTAGCATGAGCTTGAATTAGTTACAAGTGTGGTTAGTTGCATAAGAAAATTCCAATCACAGCCACATAGCTAAATGAGGGCTTTCTTTTTCACACAGAACTAAAAATACATAGGTTGAAAAATGAGGAATGAATCTGTAGTTTCATGAAGTCATCAAGAAGGGAAAGAAACTGGCTTTAAAAAGAGAAATTGAAAGACTTCTAAAAGGCCAGGCCATGGTGGTGGGAATAGAGAGGAGGGCAGAGGTTTAAAAAAAAAAATAGTCAATCAATCAACTCCATAGGATTCTGGTTAAATTAGCATGATTGCTTAATAATTTTTGTCGTGTGACATGGAAGTGATTTGCTTTTGGATGAAGGTATTTCCTAATAACCTACTTCATGCTCCAGGTGTTTCTAGCACCTACACTCTTAGCATCCCTTTTTCTTCCTGTTTTCAAAGCGTCTGCTATACCAAGCTGTAGGTAAACATCAGGAAGGGCAAAAGGCAACAGTCTCCTCTGTGAAAGGTTTTGGGAAGAGATTCTGCCCCAAAGATCTCCACCTGTGTCTCACTGGTTAGTTGTCTCTCATTTTACAAGAGAGGTTGCAAACTCTTTCACCACCATTATATGGAAATATGACAGAGAAGGAGGTTTCAATAAACATTGAACGAGCCTGCTTTAGTCTCTGCCACACTACCTTCAAGGAAATCTAAAGATGAAATGAGGAAAACTATGTAGAACACCAAAGAAAGTCATTGCCAAACTGTGCACAATCATTTAGTATTGCTAACAGTGCTCATGATGATCATATTCTGATGATAATGAAATAAAAATTTAAATCTTGAACATGTGAATATTTATATTTACTCAAGTGTGTATATTCTTTTTAAAAAACAGCAATTCATTATCTTTCTCTGGCAAAAGACAGTATTCATAATAATAAAAGTGCTAATAGCCAAAGTCAAATTATCTCTAGGTACCTCATATCCATAACTTAGTTGGGGTTGAGAAGTATTTTTTAGGTTGAAAAATTTCGTGTTTGACTTCTTTCCAAAGTTTATTTTCTTAGAAAGTTTGAAGACCATCTGTGGAGTTATTTTGAGATATGAATGTAAAAAAACTGCTATTTTATTCATTTTGAATGCAGTCATTTTCAAGCACTCAAAATATTCCCAGAAAAAAAAGGTAAAGAAAGAAGTTGGCAATGTAAGTAATTTTTAAGAAACACCAAAAAATTTCTCATAAATCAATTTTTTTATTTCATACAATCCATGGGGCTCTAGGCATATTTATCAATTAAGTTTCAACTCTCCATAGCCTTTGTTTCTATAGGTTCTGCCTCAATCCCCTGAGCATAATTTCTGAGGCACCTACTATAAACTTGGATAAAGTCAAATCTCTTATAAATTCAGAACTGCTAGCTCTTAATCACATAAGAGTCTACTTATAGCATTGTACTGATGGAGGAAGGGCTAAGATACTTTTCTGCCTTTAAGTCATCTTGTAGGTCAGAGACACTGGGTAAATAATTGCAACAAAGTATAATAAATGAAATAGCAGAGATATTAATAATATTGAGGAGGAAGTAACTGGCTCTGCCTAGAGAATCTGGGGAATCATGAGCAAATTCTCAAAGGATTGATAGAATTTCCAAAGACAGCAAAGACAGAGAAAAGCACTTTAAGTAAAGTAACCAGCAAATTACAAGGTCATGTCAATCTGTGTGGTGTACCTGCAACAAAGGAGATATACTGTGGAGCTTAATGACAAATTAGACAAGAATTCGGGATTCAATTATAAATGGCTCGGCTTCTGTTATAAGACTACAGGGAGCTTCAAAGTGGTAGATGAAATGCATCAGATTTGTGTTTTACACTTTCAGCCCTATGGAATTTACATCAGCAGGGCAAGGAGTTGGCTCCACGAAGGGACATGAAAAGGTTTGTAAAAGGCCAGGCCAGCAGGAAGGTTTAGAGATGGGTATAGGTTCTAAAGCGCTCCGAGAGGAAGTCCCCCCATCTCCCAGTGATAAGGCAGTAGTTCCTTATTAAAGCACTGTTTGTCCAGCTAAAGTTTACAAATAATGTGTGCCTAAATCATTTTGGCTTCTTACAAATGATATAGTGAATTCTGCTAGTAACAGATCTGCCTGTCTTTCTGAACTTTTAGCTGATGTCTGCTTAAATTATTATCAAAGATGTTTGTGTGAGCCATTATGGTTTCATGAAGGAGAACTTAAAAACACTGTATTCTTGTGATAAGCCACCTGCATCTTAACTAGACACAACAACTGAATGAGGAGTTCTTTGTTCTCATTTGGAGGATTTCATCCTCCCTCTTTCCCCATATGGGTTGCTAACTGACTTACCTCTCCTTTTCAGCTTCTGTAATCATGCTTTTGTTTTTCTTTTCTTTGTGTGCAGGTCCCAGCCTTGTTTTACTCTTGTAAGCCCATCCATCACAGAGAACTATAAAAAGTCTGAGCTTCCTTTGTTCGGGGCTCAGTCTTTGGAAGTGATTCCACTGAGACATCTATTGGTACCATAAAGTCCTCCTGAAGCCTCAGGTCTCTCTTATTCCCTTCAATTTCTGCAACACTTTGAGAAATATTCAAGAAGTCAGATCTACAAAATTCTGATTAAATTAACATGGTTGTTTAATTTTTAATGTTGGTGCTACTGTTTACCAAAATTGTGGTTTGCTTTTCAATGAAACTATTTGCTAATAGCTCATCTAGATAATATTTAAACAGTTCACTCTGTATTAGATTTTTTGTGCCCTTGAGGGGATACCTGATATAAACAACTTAAGAGTGAAAGAATTTATTTCATATCATAATTTCAGAGGTTTCAGCTCATGGTTGGCTGGCTCCATCGCTTTTAGGCCTGTGGCAAGGCAGAAATACCATAGAGGAAGGGCATGGCAGAGGTTAGTTATTCACCTTATGCAGCCAGGAAGCACAGAGGATTGACAGGAAGGAGACAAGGCCAAAATGCACCCGTCAAAGGCACTCCCCTGGTGACCCACTTCCCCCAACTAGATTCCACCTTTCATTCTTCAACCATTTCCCAATAGTCCACTTGAACTTTGAATCCGTTGATTAGGTCAGAGCCCTTGTGATTCAGCTATGTCCAGTCTCTAGAAACTCCCTCACAGACACCCAAAGGTGTGCTTTATTAATCTCCTAGACGTCTCTCCATACAATCAAGTTGACAGGCAAGATTAACCATTGCAACTCTGATCTTCAATACATTTTATCTTCTTTTCTCACTCTTCCACTTCACCATTTCTTAACTGCATATGCAGATTCAGAGAAGTCCTCATATGAACATTTAGCCCTTAGTTCACTCTTAGTGCCTTCATCCTCCTCTCTCTCTCTCTCTCTCTCTCTCTCTCTCTCTCTCTCTCTCTCTCTCTCTCCCTCCCTCCCTCCCTCTCTCATCCATACACAGATTATACCTATGTTAGGAAATGCAGGAGTAAAAGTGCATTTTGAGTATGATTCTCTTTTTATTTTTAGCTACAGTCCACAGGAAATATTCAACTGCACAAAGCCAAAGTAAATCTCAATTCTAGATGTGTTAATGATGATCTATAGGACCTATGTTCCCAAAATGTTTCCTATTTGCTCTATTAAAAAGATTAGGTTTTAATATTAATTCAGTGGAAGAAAATATCTGCCTTTTCACTATATAGCTAAAACACCAGGAATCCTTTTTATAGTTAAATTCTTTTATAGTTCAGTTCTTTTTACAGTTCCAATAGTTGCCCAGATTTTATGTAAATATCATTAAATCCCTATGGCACATCTACATTAAGGAAATAAAAGCAAAACCAAAAACAAACAACAGCAACAAAACCAGCTACTTGTCCTGCAAATAAAAAAGAAAGTAGACTTATATAACCATTCACTCCACAGAGTAGTAGTATGACATTATTTCAATTCCGATTATGAATTTGAGACTGTTGCTTACTCTGAATTGATTTATACTCAGAAAATATTTATTGTCAACCAATTTGAAATTTTACTCTATCTTATCAAATCAACTAGCTGACATACCTTTGGGGTAGCTTTTATGAAATAAAAAGCACCTCCACCAAATTGATAAAAGGGTGGTTTCATATCTACAGAGAATTTTATATAAGAAAATTTGTCCTAGAATAATATAGTACAAACCATGTTGAAATTCTAGTTCCATTATTATTCATATCCCCCACATATCTGTCAGGTTGACATATTATGGGGGCTTGTGTGTTGCTGGCATGCTGAAAGCTATGCTACTGGCATTGCAGATTCAAGCAGGATCACCTATGGTGGACAAATTTCAGCTGAGCTTCCAGACTAAGACAGAATAGGGAGCAGGATCTGGCAGCCCACTCCTGAAACAATTAGCCATTGAAAACCTTGTGATAGCAGAGAAACACTATCAAATATAGTGTTGGGAACTGAACCCCCTACGTTAGAAGGCACTCAAAAGATGATCATGGAAGTGTTGCCTCCTCAAAGTGGAGCCTACCTTAATAAAAGAAATGGAGTAAAGCCCCAGAGACCCCCATTTGTGGATGTCATGACGCAAAATGAGGAGGAATAACTGTAAGCATCCATTAAAAATTAGAATGTGAAATGTATGTAGTATGAATCTAGGGAAATTAGAAATTGTCAAAAGGGAAATTCAGCACATAAACATCAACATTCTAAGATTCAGTGAGCTCCAGCGTATAGTCATTGTTGTTGTTGTTGGGTACCGTGGAGTTGGTATCTGACTTATAGTGACCCTACATACAACAGTGGAAACACTATTGTCAGTGTTTCTCTGCTGTTCATAAGGTTTTCAATGGTGGATTGATCTTTGGGAGTGGGTTGCCGGGTCTGTCTCCCAAGCCTACAGCACCTGATGTTCCCATGCAGTCTCCCATGCAAGTACTAACCAGGCCTGACCCTGCTTAGCTTCCAAGATCTGACAGGATCAGATGCCACAGGGCTATGGCTGCTGGCTACATATAGTCATAGGAAAGTGTTTCCTTAATAGGATACCAATTGCTCAAGAAATGGCAATAAGAATACATAAATGGTATTACATAAAATTAAAATGCTTCTATACAGCAAATGAAACAATAAACAGAGTCAAGGAAGCCCCCATGAATGAGGAAAACTCTTCATATCCTATACATCTGACAGAGGACTAATTTCCAGAATTTATGAAGAACTCAAGAAAGAAATTCCCAAGAAAATAAAAAACCCAATACACAAGTAGGCAAAGGAACTGAACAGACAATTCTCAAATGAAGAAGTTCAGAAGGCCATGAAATGCATGAAAAAAATGCTCAATATCCCTAGCCATTAGGGTAATGCAAATCCAAACAACTTTAAGATTCCACCTTACTCCAGGAAGAATGCTCAAGATCAATAAAACAAATAACAACAAATGCTGGTGAGGTTGTGGAGAAAAGAGAATCCTCTTATACTGTTGGTGGAGTTGTAAATTGGTTTAACCACTTTGGAAATCAATAAGGAGGTACCTCAGAAAACTAAAAAATATATCTACCATATGGCCCAGTTATACCATTATTGGGAATATACAAAAAGGGAGATGAGTCAACATACCACAGAGACAACTGCATCTCCATATTCAATGCAGCACTTTTCACAATAGCAAGTATATGGAATCAACCAAAGTGCCCATCAACAGAAGAATGGATAAAAAATTATGATACATATATACAACAGAATACTTCTCATCAATTAAAAAAATTAAATAATGTCATTTGCACCAAAATGGATGGAATTGGAGAAAATTATTTTAAATGAACAAACACAAGCCCAAAACAGAAATACCATGTTCTCACTCATATGTGGAAGCTGAATCAAACTTAAAGGAAGGGAAAAAAGCTCATGTAAACTTAGCGTAGAAGTGACAATTTAAAGAGTGGAAAGAAGGAGGGAGGATCTAGCAAAAGGAAGCAATGATGGCAGAAGATAGGAGGGGAAGGAGGGCCAACAAGGAGGGAGGAATCAGAGGGAGGTCAGCCTCAAAGTAAACAGCTCAACTTTATTCGTATGGGAAATAATAATACCAATAATATCAAAGATGGCAATAATGCAAATGGACTAGATCACTCATGTAATACTGTTGAGAACATAAAAAGATAGATCACTGTACAAAAAAGTTTGGACATAAGTTAAAATCAAGGTGTATATATATAGATACCTATTCCCACAAAAGGACATACAAGTAAGAAGGAGATGAATGGTGGGGGGTGGGAATGAGTGAGAAGGGTCACGAGAGGGTAAGGGGGAAGTTATGTGAGCATTGTACAATGAGATGAATACATGGAAATGTCACAATGAAATCTGTGTCAGAATGAAACCCATTAAGTTGTCCATTAAAAATTTCCAATAAAAAAATCAGATAATCATATTGTCTACTATGCCAGGAATGACAGACCAAAGAAAAGTGGGGTTGCATTCATCATCAAAAAAGAAATCTCGAGATATGTCCAAAGTACAATGCTGTCAGTGATAGAACAATATCCATATGCCTAAAAGGAAGCCAGTTAATATGACTATTATTCAAATTTACACACCCACCACTGAGGTTAAATTGAAGATAAGGAAGATTTTAACAAGCTTCTGCTATATGAAATAGATTGAACATGAAATCAGGATGTACTGATAATTGCTAGTGAATGGAATGCAAAAGTTGTAAACAAAGAAGATGGGTCAGTAGTTGGAAAATATGCTCTTGGTGACAAACAAAGCTGAAGAATTGGATGATAGAATTACATTAAGTTCAATGACCTTTCCATTGCCAATATATGTTTTTCACCAACATAAACAGGGACTATACACATGGAATTTACCAGATGGAATAAACAGGAATCAAATTGACTACATTTGTTGAAAGAGATGATAGAAAAGCTCAATATCAAAAGTTAGAATAAGAGCAGATGCCGATTGTGGATCCAACCATCAACTGTTCATATACAGGTTCAAACTGAAACTAAAGAAAATTAGAGCAAGTGTATAATAGCCAAAGTATGACCTTGAGTATGTCCCTCCTGAGTTCAGAGACCCTCTCAAGAACAGGTTTGATGATTTAGACACGAATGACAGAAGACCAGATGAGTTGTGGCATGACATAAAGACATCATTCATGAGGAAAGAAAAAAGTTGTTAAAAGACAGGAAAAAAGAAAGGCTCAGATTACATATCAAAAGAGACTCTGAAATTAAATAGAAGATTTTAAAGAGAGGATGAGAAGACAAAAGCAAATACTATAATGTCATGTGCAAAGAGCTAGAGATAGAAAACCAAAAGGGAAGAGCAGCTCTGTTTATCTCAAGCTTGAAGAATTGAAGAAAAAATTCAAGCCTTGAGTGGCAATAGTGAAGGATTCTACAGTGGAAATATTAAACAGTACAGAAAATATCAAAAGAAAATGGAAGGAATGCACAGTCATTATACCAAAAAACATCTGTGGATCAACCATTTCAAAAGATTGCATATGATCAGGAACCAATAGTACTGAAGGATGAAGTGGAAACTACCTTGAAGGAATTGGCAAAACACAAAGCTTCAGGAATTGATGGAATACCAATAGAGATGTTTCAATAAACAGATGCAGCATTAGAGGTGCTAACTTGTTTATGTCAAGAGATTTTGAAAACAGCAACCTGGCCAACTGACCAGAAGAGATCCATATTTGTGCCTATTCCAAAGAAAGGAGATCCAATACAATGTGAAAATTATCAAACAATATCATTAATATCACATGCAAGCAAAATTTTGCTAAAGAGCATTCAAAAGTGACTGCAGCAATGTATAGACAGTGAACTGCAGGAAAATCAAGCCAGATTCAGTACAGGGCATAGAACCAGGGACATCATTACTGATGTCACATGGATATTAGCCAAAAGCAGAGAATGCCAGAAACATATCTGTCTATGTCTTATTGACTATGCAAAAGTATTTGATTCTGTGGTTCACAACAAATTATGCATAACATTGTGAAGAATGGGAATACTGGAACACTTAATTGTACTCATGAGGAATCTGTACATGGACCAGGAGGTAATCATTTGAACAGAACAGGGAAACACTGCCTGCTTGAAAGTCAAGACAGATGTTTGTCAGGGATGTATCCTTTCCCCATACCTCTTTAATTACTATGCTGAGCAAGCTTGACTTTATGAAGAAGAACACAGCATCATAATTGCAGGAAGACTCATTAACAACCTGTGTTATGGAGATGACACAACTCTGCTTGCTGCTGGTGAAGAGGATTTGAAACATTTACTGATGAAGATCAAAGAACACAACTTTCAGTATGGTTTGCAACTCAACATCAACAAAACAAAAATTCTTACAACTAGGTCAGTGAACAACTTCATGATAAATGGAGAAAAGATTAAGGTCCAAGACTTTGCTTTTCTTGGTTTTACAATTAACACCCATGGAAGCAGTAGTCAAGAAATCAAAAGATGCATTGCATTTGGGAAAAGCTGTTGCAAAAGATCTCTTTAAAGTGTTGGAAAGTAAAGATGTCACACTGAAGACAAAGGTGCACCAATTCATGCCATGGTATTTTGAATCACATCATATGGCTGTGAAAGCTGGATATTAAATAAGGAAGACAGGGAGAAGATTTGGTGCATTTGAATTGTGGTGCTGGAGATGAATATTGAATATACCATGGACTGCCAAAAGAACCAACAAATTTGTCTTAGAAGAAGAGCAACCAGAATTCTCCTTGGAAGCAAGGATGGCTAGATTGCATCTTACATATTTGGGACATATTATTGGGAAAGTCCCTGGATCAGAGCCTCCTGATTGGGAGAATGGCAGCTCAATGAATAAAAAGAGGACCATCAACTATATGGATTGACCCAGTCTTTGCAACAATGGGCTTAACACATAAAAATGATCCTGTGCCTGCCACAGAATTGGAAAGTGTTTCATTCTGTTGTATTTAGGGTCACCATGAGTCAGACCCAACTCGAGGGCACTTAACAACATTATTCACATGGCTGTCAGTCATTGTCTATTGTCTTTTAGAGACACATGATTAGAAACTTTCTATAAATGAGTAACAGTATGTCCTTCATATATAATGTTATGGCCAAAATATAGATGCCAAGTTAATTAAAATTTCATACTTAGAAGAAGAATACTGCTAGTATTTTTATCCTCAAGTTATTTGTCCAATAACCCTTGTATCCAGAAGTAATAATAGCTTTCATGTACACTGACAGGCACAAAGAGATAAAATCTCAATTATAATTTCTTCAGCTACAAAGGCATCTTCTCTACACTATGAAAAGATTACTAGTATAAAATTATTGTATATTTCAATTAAAATGTCCAAATGGAGCTGAGGACATAGCTCCATGGTAGAGCACCTGCCTAGCATATTCAAGGCCCTAGATTTGACTCCCAGCACTGTAAAGACAAAAAAATGTCTGGATGTGTATTTCCATTTAAGATACTGATATTGACATTGTACAGAGGGTAACAAAAATTCATACACATCTTAAGAGTTAAAATTATATTTAATAATTATTTAATAAAATTATATTTAATATATACTGATACCACATCTGACTTCTGCAATTAGATACTCAAAGTGGTTACCATCATAATTCAATTCAACTTGGAAATGTAATACATACATAACATCTCTTAAAATGTCTATACATTTTTGGTACCCTTGGTATATAAGCCAAATGATATACAGTAAAACATTTTAAGTGCTAATAGTTATATTAATATTTATAAAGAGAATTATTTGTCAAAAGATTTTGGTAAAAGTCATTTTTTAAAATAAGGTAAGAGTAAAGAAGTTGTAATTTAGCACTTTGTTCTGCTTCTTTACCTTCATTTACCTCAATTAGACTAATTGTCCTGATTTTCTCTCTAATCTAGGCTAGTGTACAAATGTTTTACCTGATCTACAACAATATGTAAGAAGAAATGGTCATATTTTAGATATAATTTTGTGCAAAATTCAATAATAGCCATTATTCTGAGATAATTAGTTATATGATAATTTTCTATAATCCTCAAATTTATTCTAATTGATAATGATTCAAAAGATGACACTATGAAATTTCCCAGAAATAAAACAGTCTCAGTATATGATGGTTATGTCCTTTGTAATATCTTCCTTATTTCATCGAATCTGCTCCATAAACTCCTATGGGAAAAAATAAAAGAGAAGATCATAAACTTTGTTTTATAAGTTTATTAGACAGGAGCCTTGTATTTGTCCAACACAAAAAAACTGTTCTTTATTTTGTGACTCAGGTCTTTGTGAACATTCGTTCTGTATCTGCTCACACCCATGTCTGTTTTAGACCATGGACTTCACATGTATATTGAAAGGCATCTAATCGCTTTCATGCACACTCAGATAAAGTCAAAATGAGCACCAGCACCAGTGCCCCATATTTTACTGATTGTTCCTCTTGTGTTTTACTTACATTTGAACCCAGAGTATGCTAAGGAAGTTCTTTACCACTGAGCTGCACTTCCAGCTCCTTTTTAGTTTATGTATTTACCTTTATTTTGAGATAGGGTCTTGCTAATTTGTGTAGACTGTCTTTGGCCTCGAACTCAATATCCTCCTGTCTCATCCTCCCAAGTCACTAGAACTACAGGTAACTGCATAGTTCCCAGTTCACTTTGCCTCTTGTTTTGACTGGATAAAACCTCTCAAGCCTTCACTAAGTTCTCTTCAGTAGCTTGCAGCCACACGTACATAGTACTTTTTAAAGTTAACTCAAAAAAATAATCTATAAGACAAAAATATTGAAATCTAAACTGAAGTGTATGTTGTTTGGCTTTGTACTGTTCTTTAAAAACCCATTTTTAATGTCTAATAATTTCATGTGTCCAGAAAGAATGATAACTAAGAGGTGAACTTGTTCTAAACAACCTAGCATAAACATTCTACCTTAAATGTGAAGTAGTTATGCAGCGATTTTTTTTCTTCTGACTCCAGTGTCATTTAAAAAAAGAGAGAGACCATAAAACACATGTTCATGTTTGTTTTGACAGCAGGTGATGAAGCATGTCAGAAACCTATCATTTGAATCAGTTAAGGAATATGCTTCAGAGCAAATGTGGTTAGAACAAGGGAGTACACTGTAAGTTTTCTTTGGGGAATTCATTCCAGTGTCACAAAAAAAAAAAATCACAATTCTGGATATGCAACAGAGCTTTATTTTTTAACAGTTATTTTGTTTTAAGATTGTCTATTATTATTCTTTAGTGAATCATACTTTTCTATAAATCATAAAGTACAGACCATAAAGCTTTTTTTAAAGCAAAATAATGTTACCAATAGGAGGGTGCTATGGGAGCAAAGATCCAACTTACAACCACAACCCCAAAAATATTAAATTGCTAGAATAAATTTGACCAAAAAGTCTTACATCTATACAAAAAGGGTCAAGTCACTGAAAAATGCGAGGAAAGTCAATAAAAAAAAGACTAGCTACTACATATATAAAAATGAGGAACACTGAACACCAAAAGAAGACATACAAGTAAAAGCAACTGATTTTTAGAAAAAGCATAGTAACAGAATATATAAAAAGCAAAGTATTAAAATTAACACAAATTTACATTTAAAATTAATATAATACACCATTGTTTTCATCAGTAAATCAGGGAATATGAATTGTAAAACTCATTCTTCAACTCCATTTTTGTCAATGATATTTATTAAGGAGACAAATATCTGTCAAAATCTACAAAACTAACCATTAAGTTATTTTCTTGAAAGAAGCTTAATATTTAA
The DNA here is from genome assembly GCA_007922755.1 of Pedetes capensis. Classification (NCBI taxonomy): domain Eukaryota; kingdom Metazoa; phylum Chordata; class Mammalia; order Rodentia; family Pedetidae; genus Pedetes; species Pedetes capensis. The sequence goes on from VMDO01011705.1 coordinate 17,452, forward strand.
AATGGGAGCACAAAAATTACACCAAACCTAACCTATCCATCTCATTCCCAAGCAAACTAGGCATTAACACATTCTTTAGCTTCTAAGCAAAGTGGGTTAGGAGATTGGGACAGAACCTAACATTATCTGGAGTCTAATGATATTTTGACCTTCAAATCCTATGAAGCAGATAGAATTAATCCCTTTGAGAAAATTAAGAAGCTTTGCCAAGGTCCCTTAGCTAACAAATAATGGAGTTAGTATAGGAGTTGTTGTTGTTGTTGTTAGGTGTCATCAAGTCATGACCCACTCATAGCAACCCTCATACAGTTTTCAATGGCTGACTGTCTCAGGGATGGACTGCCATATCCTTCTGCTTTGGCAATACTGGGGATTTAGTTACCTAATTCAGTAGTTTCTCTCTCTCTCTCTCTTTCTCTCTCTCTCTCTCTCTCATCTCTCTCTCTCTCTCTCTCTCTCTCTCTCTCTCTCACACACACACACACACACACACACACACTTTCTCTTTTCTTTTTGGCAGTACTGCGGTGCTGAAGTCAGAGTAGCTGAACTCAGGAACTCACACATACTTTGCAAGATCTCTACAACGAGGCTGTACCCCTAGTCCTTTTTTTTTTTTTTTTTTTTCTACTTTTTTTATCTTGAGACAAGGTGTCAACAAGTTTCAGGGCTGCCTGTGGCCTCAAACTTGCAATCCTCCTGCCTCTGTCTCCCCAGTCACTGGGATTACAGGTGTGCTACACCACACTCAGCATTCAGCAGTATTGTTAAAAGTGTGAATACAAATTTTTCTAATTGACACATTATAATTACATATATTTATGAGGTACAGTGTGACAAATTGATATATGCATATAATGTATAATGATCAAATAAAAGTAATCAGCATTTCCATCTCAATCATTCATAATTTCTTTATATTTGGAGCCTGCAAACATCTCTTTTAGTTATATACAAAATTTAACTATATATAAAATTTAGTTGTACATAAAATATGTAGTATTTTATATAAATGTAATGTAATGTTGAATACTAGAACTCATTCCTCCTAATTTTATACTAATTATATTTCTAATCCCCACTAACCTCTAGTAATCACTATTCTACTCTCTTCCTCTATGAGATCAATGTTTTTAGCAACCACATATGAGTGAGAACATACATATTTGTCTTTCTATATATGGCTTATTTCACTTAACAGAAGGTCCTTTAGTTCCATCCATTTTGCTGCAGATGATAAAATTTCATTCTTTTTTATGGATAAATAATGCTCTGTGGTGAATATATACCACATTTTCTTCATCCATTCATCTACAGAAGGACAATTTCAGCTGTTTCCTAACCTTGGCTATTGTCAGTAGCATTATGATAAATACAGGAGTACAGCCATCTTCTTGATATGCTGATTTCATGTCTTTGGGATATATACCCAGAAGGGGAATAGCTGAATCATATGGTAGTTCCATTTTTAGGTTGAAATTTTTAAGAGGCTTTATACTAAAATAGAGTCACAATCCTGATATGGAGTAACATATGTTAGCAAGCTTAATTTTTCTAATGGGGAAATAAGGACACAAAGATTGATGGAAGAAAAGTACACAGTAATTATATGAAGTATTTTCTTTGGCTGCAGAGAAGCAAGGCACAGGCATTTTGGCTGATAAACCAGCTTATTTTACAGTTCTGAAGGTCTTGGCAGCTTATAAGTGAAAAAATGTGAAGCCGTTTTTAACAATCAGTTTTGTCCCTTGAGTAATGGGGAAAGTTGAAGTCAAGAGAAAGAATGGCAAGGAAAACCCCCCAGGTTATGGGACTCCAACTCTCAATCATAAGGAAAGCAGCAAGGAAAACCTGGATTTTTAAGAAAGAGACAGTTTGTATGAGGAGTATGTGTTAATCTAATAAAATTAGATTATTTAGAACCACATTAACTACTAATTGATGGAGTTCAAGCTTTGTTAAGAACCAAGTTGGCTTAAAGAAATCATTTAAACTCTATAGTCTGCAAGTTACTCGTCTGTATAATTTGTCCCTAAATACTCTTCCAGAGCTAAGATTATATTCAAATTATTTTTTAATCGTTTCACTTTTTATATCTGTTTTAAATTAGTAACTTGATAAATGTTTGTTATTGTGAGCTGTCAAGTCGGGTCTGACTTATAGCGACCCTATGTACACCAGATGAAACATTGTACCTGACACTATGTTAGTGCTTCTTTGCTATTCATACCTTTCAATGGCTGATTCTTTCAGGATTGTTTCAAGAGCGGGCTGCCAGGTTCTTCTCCCATTTTTTCGGTGCTGGGAATGAAACCCAGGGCCTCTGAGAGTGCAGAGCAGCACTCTACCAATTGAGCTAAACCCCAGCCCCGATGAATGTTTTATTCATTCTTATTTTTATGGAATGTAATATGCATACCTAAAAGTATATTTAAGAAAAATCCTGATATAAACATAAGCAACTTGTTCATATTTTGAAGCCATTATCATTGTCTACTAGAGGTCCACATGTACAGGTAAATCATATATAATAAGTAACATCCTAATATCTAGATTAAAATCTAAATCTATAAAGGGAGAATAAATGGCACCGACAGGAAAAGAGTGAGAATAGCAGAAGCAGTAATGATTTAAAAGTTAGATAAAGGGAAGAAGAACCTGCTACATAATTTGCAGGACCCTGAGAAAAATGAAGAGTAAGTCTCCTTCTTCAAAAATACAGGGGGAAAGTTTAATTAAAGGTATTAAAACATCCATCACTTTTTCATTATAAGTCTCTTAACACTAATAGTGATAATTGTGCAGAAACAAATTATATACATGTATATACATTATTGGCACCATAACTTTATTCAATGTAACAAATCATAATACCTTATTAATATGATATCTTCATTGTGCATAAGATTTTTCTAGTTTTTACTTTTCCACAAATTCATTTTATTGGTTCATGACAATTTATAATTTTAACAACTTGATTTTCAATCATTAAAATTGAAAGTGACATCAATCACTCTTGTCACATGCAAGATTGTAAATAAATTTTATTACAAATTTTACTTTTGACAAGTTTCTGCACATACAACTGTCATTAGAGCTATGTTCAGAGAATTTTATGAGACAAATTGAGTTAATTTCTTATAAATCATACAAGATACAAATTTTGATATAGCTAAAACAGATGACTCTTGGGAAATATTTTCCTAAAAATGCTGTTGTTTGGTGCCATTGAGTGGGCTCCAACTCATAGCGACCCTCTTAGGGTTTTCATTAGGGTTTTCAATGGCTGATTGTATCAGGATTGCTTTGGGAGCAGATCGTCATGTCCTTCTCCTGTTTTTGCAGTGCTGGGGATTAAACCTCGTCTTCAGAGAGTATGGAATAGCATTCTACAACTGAGCTAAACTCCAGCCCACTCATAAAAATGTTTAATGTCTAATGTAAACCACTTTCATATAAGTGTAAATTTAATATGAAATGTTAATGTAAACCAGGTGTAGTGGCACACACCTGTAATCCCGGTGATTCAGTGATCTGAAATGAAAGAATCCTGAATTTGGCGCCAGAGACATCCTGTGCAATTTAGCAAGAGCTTGTCTCAGAATACAAAATAAAGAAGGGACTAGGTGTGTACCTCAGTGATAGAGAACCCTGCTCCCTTACCACCAAAAAATAAATAAATAAATAAATGTATACTACATCACACCATTTTCACATCTCCTCTGACAATTGTTGTGCAACTTGTGAGAATGTACAAGAAACAAAATTGGTTTATAATTTGTATAGAATTCAAAATGCTCTATGCATCTACTGATATATCTTCAGTATCAAGGAAAACATTAATCTGACAGTTATCCTCCTTTATCGTTGGCTTAGTTGAACTGTCTATATAAAAACTGTTCTTTTTCATCAGATGCAATGATCTTTAGATTGAATTCCTAGCTGTGCACTTGTGGATATCTTACAGTGGGAGTACTTTTAAAAAACAAACACTGAAGAACTCTCATAACTGATATGCTTTATTCCATGAAAGCTTGTGTTTCTTTTATTTTGAAAAAAATACTGAAAAGTGTATTGCTTAAGTGCTGACCACTACTTACTGTCCTGAAAGTCCAGTAAACATTTTTGGGAACCACAGAAATAGGGCCTGGGCCCAGGACTGATAGGAAAGCCCACCCTGCCCCATGAACAGTGGTTTCTTCATTCAGCTGTGGCCACTGTCCTCGCTGCTGAAGCATTACTCTAGCTATGGCCTGCTATTGCTTCTGCCTGTGTTCATGATGCAACTGTACCACTGCCACTGCCATCAGGGGCCTGAGTCTTGATCATCACCCTCCCTAGAGGTATTATCTCCCACTCTCCTAAGTGCCTACACATACACATGAACCAAGCAAGCACATCAAGTTGCCCCAACCTGAGCCGATGCAACCCCATGCTGCTGCTTCTGTAGCCCTTTGCCCACACACATGCGCATGCTCCATTTATGTTCTAGACTTTCTTTATAGGACACAAGTCCAAATATAAAATAGAATTTCAATACCTACAGAATACTAAACTGTGCAAGGGGAGGGGAAAGGATCCTTCAGAGAACTGGTTGCTGTACTATACACAGGTCACACATTCAAAAAGCTGGAAATAAAAAGAAAGATAAGTTTGTGACAATATAGTAATGTAACTACATTTTAGCAAACATTCAAATTAGTGTTCTATTTAGAACATTCACAATAGAAACTTACATATTTATGCTAATGATACTACCATTACTCAAAATAGACTAGAAAGTTTCCTTCAAAGGCAACTTACATGTGACCAATATGTGAAATCTCTCCTTTTTCCCCAACATCTTTGTTTTTATACCATGAAATGCAAATACAAAACATTGCACAAGTATACTTTGCACTATGTGGAGATACAATAATCCATTTTTTTCACTAGAATCTGTTATCAGCCAGTAATTGCCACTGTACCAAAGGCTTTCCACAGGGACTTTTCACTGTTTTATGTGGCTTTACCACAAAAAGTTCACCCTTCTTTGCAGTCATTACAGATTTATATTTATCTTAATATCCCCATTCAACATGCTTTGGAGCATAGTTAAGAAGTATGAAACAACCTTATGGCTAAGAGTTTTGAAGAGTAATAACTCATGTTGGCCAAGAACTCCCTTATGTTGAGTCTACAAAGACACTGCCATTATTTTGGGTTAGAAGTGTCATCTGAATAGCCCTCTTACTATGTAATAAGGCAAATTGTCATTTCCTAAAACGTCCAGAATATCATAAATCTATTCTTAAAGCAATGTCTTCTCTTTCTCCCATCAAGCAATAATGGTTCAATGACCCAATTATTTACAGAATTTTTGTTGTTTGTGGGTACCATTGAGTGTGGTCTGACTCACAGTGACTCTATGTACCCTAGAACAAGACATTACCCAACACTGTGACATGAACAAGATATTTTTCTTAATGTTTGAGCCCATTGTTGCAGTCACTGTGTTTCTTCTCATTTTGAGTGGTACCACAACCACAAAAGGGGGTCCCAGGGGCTTTATTCCATTCGCATCATTAGATCAACTCTACTTTGAGGAGACAACTGTTTCCACAGTCGTTTTGTGAATCCCTTTCAAGCTGGGGGGCCCATTTTCTGGCATTATATTTAACAGTATTTCTCTGCAATCTTTAAAAACTGATGATAACCAAAAGAGTAGATCAAAACCAAAGTTATAACCCAAATTGGAGGGGGCAGGTGTAGGGATAAATATAAACAAAGGATGAAGGGAAGAAATATCTGCCACAACTATTTTCTGCCTTGAAAGGGCAATGGAGGAGGAAGCCATGAGTCAAGTCTGAGTTGAAATGATTGGGACTGACTTTTGAATAGATAAAAGCAGTTAAAGAATTAAGAAACAGGATCAAAGATATTAACAAAACCAGCTATTTAATAGAAAAGATATTTAATAGGGCAGAGTGGAAATATTTATCAGAAAAGTAATATTCTTCCATTTTTAACTTCAGTGGGTACATCCACATATATACACACACACACATGCACACACACAAAATTAAATACAAAAATGACTGCCTTCTTGTCTTTATGTCTTTTTCTTTCCTATTTCTGTTACCAGGAAGACCAGCCCCATCTACTCCTTAAATTTCCAGCTACCCTTAAAACCAATACAAATTCATCTTACTCTGTGATCTTTTCTATTTTAAGCAAATTCTCTTCTTTTTTCTGCATAGAATTTTGGGGGTATTTATTATCAACTGTTGATATTTATCTTCCTAAATGGTCAATTTCCTGGCAGAAAATACATCACTCATTATAGTACACATAATTCAAGACCTGGTATGTAATTGGCATTTAAATAATTAAAGTCTAGTGAATTAAGTAATTAGTTAGTTTAGTGCAGCTTATGATGATATTTCTAAAACTTTAAGACAGCATTTAACAATGTCTGTATTGGTTGCTTGCATACATAGTACCCAAAATGTCTACTTTGAAGGAAATTTTATTTGGTTAGCCACCAGAATGGAGTTTGAAATTTGACATAGTAGGTCAATTCTTTTCTCTTATTGTTGCCTCCTTGATTAAGTGCTTTCCTTTCTAAGTATCCACTTCTTCATCTCTAAAAAGGAAGCAATAAAAATTAATTGTCATGATTATTATGAATATTGAGGTAATTGCTAATTATCTTACACAGAATCTAGGGGAGATACTTAATAAATATTACTTTGTCCTCCACATGCAACTCCAGCTTCTTAAAATATTATGTTTGTTATCCAACTATTATTCTTCAATGTGATTCTCATAAAGAAGAAATGAATGAAAAATATCTAGTATTATACTTGGTATAATACCTGGAATTTCTTATCTCCTCTATTTTTTCTTGCAAGCCAGTATAGCACTTCTTTTAGCTATAAAGTAAGAATAAGTTGTAAGAAGATAAGATTAAAGAAAACAGAGGAAAAGATGCTGGGAAAATTGTGGAGGTGGAAATATCCCATCAGTTGCCACTCAAATGTTATAAAATACATATCAACCACACTGCTTGAACCTGCAAGACCATTATACCAAAGCAATCAGATCTGGGCTCAAATTATTGCTCTACAACTTGAAAATTATATAATAGTGGGAAAGTTCCATAGAGACTTTGTCTTTAGATCTCTGTTTCTTATCACTAAAATAATGCACAGAGTTTCAGGGTTGTTTTCAAGATTAGATCCTCCTATGTATAAAGTGCCTACTGCAGAGCATGATTCCAATGCACTGCAATCATTGTAATTATCATATCATACACCATCAAATATGCAGTCAGTGGTGAACCTGGTATCTACTGACCATCCACATTAGGCTCTAATTGCTACCCTAATGGAGTCAGCTTTTTGTTGCTGTGTGAGTTAGTCAGACTTTTTCATTATTGTGACCAAATACCTGAAAGAACAACTTAAAGGAGTAAAGATTTATTTTAGCTAACAGTTTCAGAGGCTTTAGTCCCTTGCGGCAAAGAAGGTATGGGAAAGCAGAGCAAGTCACATCATGGCAGATAGGGAGCACATAGGAAGGGACCAGGGCAAGCTACAGCCGCCAAGAACACACTCCCTGTGACCTACTTCCTTCAAACAAGCCCTGCCTTTTCCTACTCCACCACCTCCCAATAGTCTATTCAGATTTTAAATTCATCAATGAATTAAAGCATTCACTAAGTCAGAGCCCTCAGAATCTAATTGCTTTTGAGAACTCCCTTACAGATACAACCACAGGAGTGCTTTAGCAATGTCCTAGCCATCTCTCAATCCAATCAAGTTGACAATCAAGATTAACCATCACACTGTGACAAAACACTTCATATAAACAACGTCCGGTAGGAAGGAATTATTTTGGCTAACAGTTCCAAAGCTTTCAGTCTCTGGTTGTCTGAGTCCATTGCTTTTAGGTCTGGGACAAGGCAGAAACATCATGGCAAAAGGGCATGGCAGAGGAAAGCTGCTCATGTCACGGTATCCAGGAAGAAGAGAAAGGAAGTAAGGAAGGATCCAAAGACCAGATATACCCTTCAAAGGCACACTCCCAGTGACCTACGTCGTCTAACTAGGTCATGTCTCCTAACAATCCATTCAGCTTTGAATTCATGAATGCAGTAATCCATTGATGATGCTAGTGCCATCATGATCCAACTACCTCTCAATAGCACCACCAGTAGAGGACCAAGTCCGTCTTTAATACTTCATATCTAAACCATAACACTTATTTTAGGCAGAATTCTAAAGTCACTCAAGATTCTGGACACCTAATAATTAATCAAACATTAAACTAGATATTTCTGTATAATTTACAGATGTAATTAAGGCCTTAGCTCTTAATTACACCTTAGATAAGGTGATTAAGCAGAGTTGTGCAGGTGACTCCTATATTATCACTTGACCCCTTTAAAAGAAATATTTCTAGCTGGACTCAGAAGAGAGAGACAACAGAAAAGGAAAGCAGAGGAGAAATAAGTCAGAATTATTGAAGCAAAAAATGTACCCAAATTTCCATTTCTACTATTAAAAATAGAGGAAGGGGTGTAGGGTTTTAGCTCAGTGGTACAGCACTTGTATAACATTCATGAGGCCCTGGGTTCAATCCCAGAAAGAAAAAAAGAGGAGGAGGGGGAGAGAGAAAGAAGAGGGGTGGGGGAGAAAAGGTGGAGGAAGGAGGGCAGATGCCATGGAACACAGACAGCCTCTAGAGCACTCAGGAAACATCCAATCAGGAAACCAGGACCTCATTTGCACAACCACATAGAACTAAATACTTCCAACAATCCAAATAAGCTTGGAAGCAGATTCATTCCTGGAGCCTCCTCAAAGGAACAGACCTTGCCAACACCTTGAATTTGGCCTTATGAAACCCAGATCAGAGAACCAGCTGAGCCACTTTGCACCTGGATTTCTGAAGTACCGTGTGCAATAACAAATGCATATTGTAAGAAGATACTAAGTTTATGGTAATTTGTTGTGTCCACAATAACAAATGAATACACCTACTATAGAAAAGATTATTGAAAACACTAACCACTTGAATCCATAAAGGATGCAGGAATGATCTTTAATCCTCACTTATCTGCCTGCCACATGTAGTTAATGTTTTTGGAATGATGTACAAATACCACTCTCTGTGAAAGTGCAAATAAAGTGAAGCCTAAAAAGATAAACACATGATATCATACTTTCATTATCACCAGAGTCTACTAATATAGCAAAAGAAATGTAATCTCTAAATAGATTTACTGTTCCATTTCAATTTTTAGTGTGATTTGTTATCTCAGCAGTTGAATCTTATAACATCCCTAGGTTTTCAAGAAACAGAAGGGAATTTATACAGCTATAGTTGATGGACACTTTAAGTCACACTATTAGGAAGCAGATTTTGGTATCTGCAAACAACAGGCACAGCCATTCCTATGGGTGCTGCACAGGAAAAATTAACACAAATGCTCCTGACAGCTGAGACTGATCTATTAAAAACTGTGGGAATGCTCTCAGCAGAGACACTACCAAAATAGAATGCACTCTTTAATTGAAGAATGACAACTTGTAAGAAGCTTTTCTGATTCCTACCCACCCCCTCCAGTGGCCCAATTTTTATTTTATATGGTGCATGGAGATTTTTCTACCTCTAATCTTCCTGTCAGCTATTGATTTTGAATAAAAATTCTGTAGAAATTGTTGACAGTTTACCACCTTTTTATTTTGAAAGAAAATATTTCATTGATATTCTTATTCACCAAGCCTTCAAAAGGCCTTTTTAAAAATCTCCCCTAAATTATCAAAATGCCCCAGCCAGGAACTGAAGATGCCAAGTGTCTGACCTAAACTTACATTCCTGGAGGCAGTTCTAACATGGAAGTGGAATGAACCTAGCTCTCCTGCATTCATCAACTCAACAATTGATCATTGAGCAGCTATGTTAGGTCCCAAGAGCACAAGGATGAACAAAGAAGACACAGCTCTTTCACCATACAGGGAAAAAGGTGCAATGTGATCATTGCAGTGAAAGCTGTAACAACTTACATGCAATCAAGATAGAATCCATGGGGGGAGTATTGACTCTAAAACTAAATAGATAATTAAAACAAAGATTAATTCCAAAGAGTTAGATAAAGAGGGAAAAAACATGGGAAAATAAACCCTAGTAAGTAGTAGAAGATGCTTAGGGTAGAAGTTCTTGGTGAAATAACAGGAGATTCCAGAATTTCTGTGCAAGTATGTATTATAAAGTACCTCAGACCCCCCTCCTAGGTGAAGAGGGACCTTATATTGGCAGTAAGAATGTGCATATTCATTATCAATACATCTCAAAAGGGAACCATTAGAAATGTCCAAATGAGGGCAAGTTATGCTCAATTCAATTTAACTTTCTTCCCCTTATAGGAGATGTATTGAGTGACATCAAAGGGAACAACTTTCTTACATCCCCATACCCAATGGGAACACTGGAAATAGCACTCAAATATCATTGTCCCCAATACTTTCTCTACACCTTCTCCTTCAGAAGCCCAGTATTCTATATCCCTAATCCTAAAGAGGCCTGGGATTTAGCTCAGTTGGTAGAGCACTGCTCTACAGTCCCTGAGGTCCTGAGTTTGATTCTCAGCACTGCAAACATGGGAGAAGGACATGGCAATCCACTCCTGTGGCAGTCCCAAAACAATCAGCCATTGAAAACCCTATGAAGGTCGTTACGGTCAGACACAACTTGATGCCACCTAACAACAACAATCCTAAAGAAATGCTCCATAAATGAGAGTCCTGAGCCATTTTTAGCTAACACTAGTAGGGTTTGTTCTTGTTGCTAGGTGCCATCAAGTCAGATCCGACTCATAGCAACCCTATGCCCAACAGATGAAACACTAACCAACACTGTGCCATGCCAGGCACTATTGTCAGTGCTTCTCTGATATTCATAGGGTTTTCAATGGCTGGTTGTTTCAGCAGTGCACTGCCAGGTCCTTCTTCCAAGACTAGAGCACCCTGTATTCCTAGGTGATCTCCCATCCAAGGACTAACCAAGCCCAACCCTGCTTGTGAAATGACTGTAGACCAGTACCATTTAGTTGAGAGTAATTTGTGGATATAGTTCAATAGTTTAGGTAAACAGAAGCCAGGACAATAAGTTGTGAGGTTGGAAGAAGGAAAAGAGCTTAATCTCCTTCCTAATTCTTTCCAAAGCTGACCATGGAAGCATGAGTGAAGGAGACAATGTATGAGGATCACATTCACTAGTAATTGAAAAGCACTTGCATCAGAAATCAGGCACCACCTCCCCTCATGGGGATGGGGTGTAAGAACTGTCCAAGACATCCAAATACAGCATTTCCAAGCCCAGTACAGAAAGAGAATTCAGTGTGGATTGAGGCTGAGGGAAGTAAGGATGATGATTGTTTGCCACAATTTTTAGACTTAGAGCAAATTTATACTGAAAGGATACAGATTAAAATCAACAAAGAGGGGCTGGGCGCAGTGGCCTATGCCTGTAATCCCATCAACTCGGGAGGCAGAGGCAGGAGGATTGCAAATTCATGACCAGAGGCAGTCTGCATAATTTAGTGAGACTCTGAAAAAGTAAAAAAAAAAAAAAAGGGGGTGGGGGGCTGGGGGTGCAGCTCAGTGGTACAGCACTTGCAAAGCATGCAAGCGCCAGGCCTTGGGTTCAACTTCCAGCACTGCAAATAAATAAATAAATAAATATCAACAAAGAGAAGAGGCACACAAGCAGGGTTCAGGAGAGACCAGGTGCAGAGCTTCTGGTTGTCTTCTCTCAATGGGATCATGCAGGCAGCACTTATTTTCTCAGCAGTGATATGTGGCTATATGCATGGAATATTTACCAGAGTTCTTGCAAGCTTAGGTGTCCAGGATTTTATTAGGCTTGGCCACATAGAAATGGCTGTCCTCCTGCCTGGCTGACCTGTTTCCAGCCCTTCAGACATTCAGCTGAGATACTACATGGCCCAAATCCCTCCACCATAAATCATATTGCTAGTATACCAGGCATGGCCCAAGGCCCCTGGTAAACAGACACTTTTATCAGGCAAGACATTCCAAGGCTTATAAGTTATCCCCTAGAAAACCAGCCAAAGACTTAGCATGCTTTAGGAAAGGTTAATCTTTACTGCCAACTGAACAGGTAGATTTATTAGTATCACAAAAACTACAATCCTTTCATTTTTATTTGAGTAGTCAAATTTCATCTTGCTCATAACAATAAGCACCTTGATGAGCCTTCCAGTTCTAAGTATTCTAAGGACATTCTGTTACTTTTAATCACAATTATAATGAAATTAACACAAAAATGTTTTATTCCAAATCTGTTTAACAGTGTCATGTGGCTTCCCAGAGAGTATCATCTATTCAAAGAATGGAGGTTTGGTCATAAATCTCATGGGCTTCAGAGTGGATCCTGATAAGCCAGTCTTTAGTCACATTCTCTAAATGATCAGTGCTTTTCACAACCTTTGTGATAAGCCACTAGACCACTAGACCAAAACAGAAGCTGGAAAGAATGTCTGATATGTGGGATACTGAAAGCCTGTCAGATGCCTTGCTGAAGTGAAGCTATGAATGAACTATAGACATGTCTTTTCGTCTAGAATCATGACGTTGATGACCAAATAAAGCACAGAAACAGTAGCTTCACCCCAACCTCACATGTATCAAAATCAGGAGAGAGTAATTGTTTTATCAGTTAGCTCTGAAACAAAAGAAAGAACTAAAACAGTAGTAGGCTCAGAATTATCTATATTATTAAGCTCTCTCCAAGGAAATGAAAAATGACTAGTGACTATATTTTTATACCAAATCGAGAAAGCCCTGAAGCTAAGGAAAAACTGTTATTTAAGTGCCTGTCTTCTCAGCCACCACCCCCATACATATGTTGAACACATTATACCATCAACAGAGAATTTTTAAATATAAAAAGCAATACTGATTTTGTATCATGTACATCAAAAAATCCACATTAAAAATGGACATCTTCTAAAAAATTCATGCCATTTTAAAGGTATTAATTTTAAAAAGGACAAGGGTGGTACATAAAATATACTGAAAATGGGAAATATGAAAAAAGTGAAAGTATTATTAAAACTCAGCAACTGTAATATCAGTTAGACTATCAGAACAAACCTCTAGTCAATTTTAAGTCTCAAAAAGGCCATTATGGTTTGGATAATAACTGAAGTCATAATTTAAGTTTAAAAAGTCTCTTTTTAAAAAATGTGTGTGTGTGTGTGTGTGTGTGTGTGTGTGTGTGTGTGTGTCCATATGGGTGTGAGAATGTGAGGACCAGATCAATTTAATTCTTCATACCAAAATGAAATGCTTACAAGATGGGAAAAAAATGATAGAGTTGATATTATTTTGCCTCAGCCAGATTTTTTTCTTTACTACTACAACGATTCCTCATATAACTGTCCAATAACAGTCTGAAAAACAGAGAATAGCTCATAAAACTGATGGGCTGGGACAGAGTGCTATGGAAAGTTTCTTCAAAGATGAATTTCTATAGTTCATTATTGACTTGAAATGGAGATTTCAACTGGGTCCTTCTGGAGCTGTTTTCTGTTTTGTTGTTATTGCTGTTGTTGTTTGCCTAATAATGGTATCAAGTGGTTTCACCTTACTTTGAAAAAACAAGTATTTGCCATGATAACTATACCCTTGTAGCCTACACTGGCTGTTGCTTACTCAACATCACACCTCCTCCCCATCTTCCCTGGATCTTTTGGGATGGTATTATGACCACATTCACAACTTCTGTCATAACTAGTGTTGTTATTAAGAGTCATCGAGTCGGTATCCAACTCATAGTGACCCTGTGCACCATAGGCAAAACAATATTGTTAGTGTTTCTCTGCTATTCATAGGGTTTTCAATAGCTTATTGTTTTTTTGGGAGTTAGTTCCAGGTCCTTCTCCCACATCATAACTGGTAGAGGCCATCTAATCCAGTCCTGGACAAATGGGTGTAAGAAAGATTCCTCTGAGAAGCTTCCCAGATTTTTTTTTTTTTTTTGGCATTCTAGTATAAAGAAATCATGCACATGATACTACCCTTCTTTACCAGTTCTTCTGGCTTTGAACATTAAAGTTATTCCTGTAGTTGCAGCAGCCATCTTGAGATTATAAGGTGACAAACTAAAGGATGAAAACAAAAAGTAAGATGGCAAACTGAAAAAGACAAATGTGACTCTGGGCATCTGGATCAGTGAGAATATTTTATCAGCTAGACCTGCTGCTACAACAAACAACCTCAAACCCCAGTGGCCAGTGAAGGCTGTGTCCTCTCAGGGTGCCATCAGATATGTTGCCAGTCACCATGGCACAGAGAAGGGAACTTGGCAGAAACACTAACTCTTAAAGGTTTCTGCCCAGAAATAACACAAGCTACATCTGCTCACTTCCTTTGGCCAAAGCAAGTTACTTAACTACACCTTACATCAAGGAGGAAAGCAGCAAAGTTCTACTATGTGCCAAACATTAGGAAAACCAAAACATTAACAGCTTTGATGAACAGTTAAACTTTTTCTTATGCGAGGAAAAAATAAATCCCTATTTATTTAAGGCACTTCACGATGAATTTTCTGTAACGTGTCACCAAAATTATTCTTAGCCAATAAAGCCTTTGAGTTATTCTAAATTAGTAAGGTTGTCTAAGTATAATTACATAGCAAAGTAGAATTATAGTGCTACGCAGCAATATCCAGGACTTTAAGTGATTTTGTAATTGATCATCCTGGTACTATCTCCTTGACTTCCTAAATCAATGATTTTTGCCCTACATTGGAATCCAAAACTGAATCAAAGGAACTTGGACTCTAGCCTTATACTTCAACAAAAACACCTTCCTTCCAAATCAACTATCCAAGAAAGAGCAGCAACAGCTAATTTGTTTAATCACCATAATCAAAAAAGTCATTATCTTTCAAGACATGTTATGGCTACTGAAAATAATATTAACAAGTTTTGAGAGTATAAAATGTGTTCAAAATTGTCCTAAGTGTATTATGTATAATTATGTTGTTTAAACGTTACCAGAGTCCTATGGAATAGACATTATTATTTCCATTAAATACATGAATAAGTTGAGGCTTATTAAGATTAAATAATTTAGCCAAAGTCACTAAGCTGATGAATAGTACATTCATGATCGAATCTCAAATCTAACTATAAAGCTCAAGCTCCTACCTGCCAGGCCTCTACATTCTGGAAGCATTTTATAAGTCACTGATGCCCTTTCTTAAGTGCTAAATCTTTTTGGCTCTGCCTTAAACTCATATTTTAATTTAGCAGACTCCAACGTCTGCCCTTTCAAACCTACACTCTACTGCCTCTCTTGTACCTACTGAAACAAAATTAACTTCACAGTGAAGAACATCTAAACTAGTCACCGGAAGAAGAGGGAAGGATCTGGAAAGTAAAATAAATCACAAGATGAACACTGGCTACCAACATTTGAATGTCATTTTAAGACTCAGACTTAGAGCATTACAAAACATTCAGTCAAAGAGTAATAATGATTAAGAAAAAGCACAACCTTGTATGCTTTATACTTCTCTTATTCTGCTACCATTTATTGAAACACCTTTAGACTTGTATATGTTTATCAATCCTGTAGCATTTATGAACTACAAATTACATTTTTAGTAGCTGTCTCCCCGTGACCACCGAGACGACCAGCACAGGTATCTGCCCCTGGAAGGCAAAAACACCTGAGGCTTTTCCTTTCTCCCATCTCCTCCGGGGTCCCGAGGGCCTCAAGAGTCCGCACCCCTCACCCGAGGGTCCCGAGTGAATTGTGTTTAGTATCTGTGTGTGCAGCAGCGGCACCCGTTTGAACCTCTAGGCCGGGAGGCTCGCGCCCCACAGTTTGGGTTTTTGTGTTTTGTGGTTCTAGAGATTGAACCCAGGGATCTCTGCTATTGAGCTGTACCCTTAGCCTATTTCTTTATTTTTCATTGTGAATCAGGCTCTCACTAAGTTATGCAGGCTGCCTCTGGCCTTGAACCCAGGGATGCTCTTGCCTCTACCTCCTTGTTGTTGTAGTTAGGTGCCATCAAGTAGCGACCCTGTGTACGACAGGTGAAACACAATTGTCAGTGTTTCTCTGCTTTTCATACCACCTAAGATGCTGGAATTAAGAGTCTTGTGCCATTCATGTGGGGTTCAGGGTCTACAGAAACACAGAGCCTGCCTTTGCACAGAGTAAATGCAAGGAGGAAAATGTTCATTTGGTGACAGATTTATGAAAGTTACATCCACAATAGCACTTGCTGGAGGATTGAAGAGGCTCCGGTCCTAGAGAAATCCATACAGCAGCCTGAGAGATTTTCATGAAAATCAGATCAGATCAGACTTCTCTCCTTAAATCTTTTCAATGACGTCCCCAGGAAATTTTACTGAAATCTCAATATCTTACCTTGACCTAAAGGGATCTATCTGTACTTCATCTCTTCCACTCTGTCTCCTACCTACTATATATGTTATCCATATAATCTCCCTGCCTCTAAGGTATACAAAATTATTTGTGGCTCTGGGTTTTTGCACATTCGTTTTCTTCCCTTGCAACCCACTTTATCCAGATTCTAACATGGCTTTTTCACTTTCACTCTTCAGACTGCAAAGGTCATTTCCAGGGAGAAGTCCTCACTCCGTCCTCCCTCCATTCTACCTTATCTCATGGCCTTGTTTTACTATCTTTAGCTCACCACCAAATGAGATTATCACATTCATTTCTTTATATGTTCATCATCTGCTTCTCTCAACTCAAAGATGCAACCTCTATGAAGCCTGGAATCTTTTCTGTATCCTCAATATCTAAAATAATACCTAGAATACAAATTCACTCAAATTTTTTAACATCTTAATTAATAAGGAAGCTGGTAGCCTCTATAAATTTGACCTTGCTATGGGAAGAGAATGGTAAAATATCAAATTGAACAAAAATCCAAGTCACATAACATAAGAAGGATTTTCATGCCATGTGATTTTTGACAATTCCTGTACACTACCTCAAATCCTAACGCCCCCACTTCTAACTCCAGCCACTGCTATAAAAATCATTTTGGTGCACACTTTGGACATTTTGAACAGGAAAATACTTATAGGATTTTTTTTTGGACCATGTCACATACTTCTTACTTCCACTCTAGGATCTTCTCTGACTCTGTTCTAGGGACATCTATAAGATTGCACTTAGGAATTATGTAGGCACAACCAAGAAAGGTCAGGAATTTGAGACCCATGGGACCACCCATCACCAGTGTGGAACAGAAACAAAAAGGTAAGTGCTTCCCTAGTTATTTTCTAGAAGAGAGTTCTCCAATACATTTGCTAAGATTCCTCAAAAGGTTCCCACTCCCTGGATTTCTTCCCATATAAACCATGTCCATGAAGTTCTTTGTCTTAGGTTCTGTGAGCAAGCTTAGGATTCAAAATATTCTTTCTGTGAACAATGTGGAATCCTTGAAAAATTTGGAGCAAAAACTGAGGATCATTTTTGAAAAAAAAAGTCATTTTGATGATTGTACAAAGGATGAATTACAGAATTCAAGGCAGAGGTTATGAAAGATAGAAGATAAGTCCAATAAGATAGATAACAATGAATGATTAAAGTCCAATAATGAAAATAATGATTTTAAAAATTGGAAGAAAGGATAAAGTATGTGAAACAAATGGTGAAAATGTTGTAAGAAGTGTGGAGTAGAAGAGGTAAGAGATGATTATTACATAACCTGCAGCTGCCAGAATGGCTATGGGAAAAATATGACCTGTTTTGTGTGTTTTTTTGCCAATGTACTGTGTCACACTGAATAGACAATTCCTCAAAGAGTTATGACATGATGGAATTCAGAAAGATCTTGGTACCTGCTTCCCAAGATATTCCATAAAATTAAGACAAATTTTTCCAAGATGCCTTAAATAGAGACCTTGTGGAGAACTGAGAGCTCTAGAAAGCCTTGCATATTGGAGATTCCACAGTGAAATTATGCTCTTAGAAATTTTTGATGTAATTTCCCTCTAGAGTAATTTTAGTTTGTTTCCTTTTGTGATACATATGAAGAATGTAACTTCCAGCTTTATTTCACTTATGGAGAAACTGGAGAATGGTAGAGGTCATATTGTAAACATTATGCTATCTGTGTAGGCTGACACTGAAAGTCAGGGTTGTAAGTTTAAAGTGCCCTTAAAACACAGCTCAGTGAGTAAATAACTAATAATTGTGCAAACCAAATCTATTGTAACCATTGTTTGGTCACTGAGTAAAAGAAGAAGAAAGATAACAAAAGAATACAGACTCATAGTAACTGCTGCTTATTAAATCTGACTGAGATCTATGTGACATTTTTTTCATTCATCCACAACAATCAAGGGTATATTTGAAGCAAATAAAAGTTTTAATGTAACAGAAAAATATATTAAATGATGTTTTAATATGAATGAATACTATTGTTAATAATTTCATTTTATTTTAGTAGGAATAGCTATATTTCAATGTCATATTGAAAAGTCTGACAAAAAAACTCAAGTATAAAATGTGGAAAAATATGGAGAAATTTAGTGATGGATGCAGTGTAATGCTAGCTGACCTTTACGTTCCTTGATTATTTTGAATTAATAGTCTCAGTGCTAATGGTAATTGCTTAAAATGACATAATGAAAAGGCCATTGTGTTACATAATATCTCCATGGAAACAGAAACTCATTAGTTTATTTTTTTACTGCTGTGAAGCCGTTACTTTTTCACTATAAACACATTCTCATTCCATAAATCCTGACTTTATTTGTGTGGATAAGTCTCTATCCCAAGACATTTATTTTTCTGTTACCAACACAAGTCCCTCTGCTGAGCTCCTGACTCTTGATCTGTAGGTAAAAAACAAATCCTAACTCATTATACCCTAACCAAATATGAGCCAGGATGCTTTACAAGTGGGCCAGAGGTCTAAAAACTACTGCCTGTGGGCCAAATCTATAATCTGTTCTTATAAATAAAGTTTTATTGGAACACAACTATGTTTATTGTTTTGGTACTGTCTGTGGCTACTTTCACGCTACAATGGCAGGGCAGAGTAGTTGTGGCAGACAACATATGACTCACAAAATCTAAAATATTAATTATCTATTTACAGAAAAGGCTTATCTACCCTTTGTTGTTATTGTTGTTGTTGTTAGGTGCCATGGAGTTAGTGTCCAACTCATAGCAACCCTAAGTACAATAGATAAAACACTATTTTCAGTACTTCTCTGCTATTCATAGGGTTTTCAATGGTCCATTGATTTTTGGGAGTGGGTTGCCAAGTCCTTCTCCCAAGCCTACAGCCTCAGGTTGTCTGCCATTCAAGTACTAACCAGGGCCGACTCTGCTTAGCTTCTGAGATCTGATGGGATCAGACATCACAATGCTATGGCTGTAGGCTACTTACAATTTATTTTCACTAAATCACTTAAGCCTGCAGCTGTAGCCCTGTGGCGTCCGATCCCATCAGATCTTGGAAGCTAAGCAGGGCCGGGCCTGGTTAGTACCTGGATGGGAGACCACCTGGGAACACCAGAAGCTGTAGGCTTGGAAGAAGGACCTGGCAACCCCCTCCCAAAAATCAACCTGCCACTGAAAACCCTATGAACAGCAGAGAAGCACTGACAATAGTGTTTCCCCTGTTGTACATAGGGTAGCTATGAATCAGACACCGACTCGATGGCACCTAACAACAACAAAATCACTTAAAATCAGCACCAGCCACCTTGACTTATAATCGTCAAAGATTTTGACAATATATGAAATTCTTTTATCTTGAATCCTAAGTTTCTTTGGAAATATAAAAATTTGAACATATGCAAGAGGTATTTATTACTTAAACATGGACACTGAATCTCCAAGTTTTGATGCATCATTATGAAAAAATGGCCATTTTTTGGTTCTTCAAATTTTCTTAGTTTTTCTTTCTTACTTAACCCAATTATCTGTTCATTTTTTTCCACCAAACAGACCATTATGGTGAGGTATGGTGCCAAAACAATCAGCCATTGAAAACCCTATGAGGGTTGTTATGAGTCGGGCATAACTCAACGGCACTTAACAACAAGAAGTGTGGGGTTTAGCTTAGTTGTTAGAATGCCGCTCTGCATTCTCTGAGGACCCACTTTTTATCCCCAGCATGTCAAAAATGGGAGAAGTACCTGGTAACCCACTCCTGAAGCAATCCGTAAACAATTAGCCAATGAAAACCCTGTGAGAGTCTCTATGAGTCTGATCTGACTCTATGGTACCTAACAATAGCAACAGTAGTGTGGGAAAAGAAGCAATTTCTTCACAGACTATGCAATTTAAAACATACGGCAATGCATATAAAAATAAAACACTTTAACCTATCCAAAGGAAACACCATTTCATTAAGTCAACTGTACCTTTTGTATGCCTGCAGCCATAGCCCTGTGGCATCCGATCCCGTCAGGTCTCGGAAGCTAAGCAGGGTCAGGCCTGGTTAGTACCTGGATGGGAAACTGCCAGGAAACACCAGAAGCTGTAGGCTTGGGAGAAAGACCTGGCAACCCCCTCCCAAAAATCAATCTGCCATTGAAAACTCTATGAACAGCAGAGAAGCACTGACAATAGTGTTTTCCCTGTTGTACAGAGCGTCGCTATGAGTCGGATACCGACTTGACGGCACCTAACGACGACAACAACAACCTTTTGTATAACTAAACTACCATGTAAATAATTTCTAATAGCTAAAGAGTGGTAAGAAATTCTGGAGAGAAAGTGTTAAAGTCAGTTTACAGAAAGAATTATGGATTACTGTGCAGTTTTCTGGGAAGAAATTAATCATACTTACATACTACAGATACCTAAGGGAAAGAACTAATCCAACTTCTTACAGTATGGAAAAGAATTGCCCAATCTCAGAATGAGTTTAAATCGGGCTGAGTGGGAGTAGGAGTCTGCATTTTTAAACCATTCTCCAAGTTCTCATGGAGACAGTCCTTGAATCACACTTCATGAAACACAATCTTTATTTTCTCCACTGATACTATACATTCATATAACCTATGTGGGGATAATCAATTTAAAACTTAAAAATAATATACACATATAGTAAAAGAATAAAATTCAGTTTTAAAAGTAAATAGTATTCTTTTCTAAGACAGGATGTTTTAAATGAAAGAAATCTGAAATCCATGGTAGATTTAGACATTGCAAATCTTTTCTGTCATTGTGTCATTTACTTATTAACTGTCCATTTTATCCCTTTTTAAATAGATTTTTTATTTGGATATAACTAAATTTATCAGTTTCTTTGCCTTATAATTTACGCTTGGAAAGTTTAAGACATTTTTCTTTTTTAATTTATTTTTGTTTTTATTTTGAGACAGGGTCTAAGTTACATAGGCTGCTTCTGGCCTTGAACTCCTAATCTTCCTGCCTCAACCTCCTGAACAGCTGGGACTACAGGTATGCACCAGCATGCCTAACTTTTCTTTTTAGGTAGGAGACTATATTTTTCTGTTAACTATTATTGTTTTACCTTTCACAATTAGGTTAGTACAAATAGACCCCACCCTTGCACTGGGTATGAATTAAGTTTTACTTTTTATCTGTAGGGTTAGTCAGGGTTTTATTTTTGTTGTTGTTCATTTGTTTGTTTACAATATATCCATTTCTCATTGATTTGTGGTGTTGTAATTCATGTGTGTGTGTTTATATGTGTATGCCTATATACACAGAAGTATGTCTCTGTTGTCTAATCCTTTATAGTGATCTATGCTGTTTCTGCAATTATTCACACTACTATGTGTTTGTATTACTATGTCTTTGTATGTAATACAAAATTCATAGAGAACTGACATTCATGCAACATTATGTAATCACTCTCAATATTATGGACTATCTTTCCAGATATTCATTTTCATCATATAGATTCTATATTCTTGGTTAAGCCAAAATTATCTTTTAAAGTTTAGTTGATTATATAGATTACAAAAACAAATAGAAGAATATCCCCCGAAAGAAGGATATAGATTCACTTATATGCTTAGCTGCATCTTAAAATTTTAGCTAACCAAGAAAATATGGCAAGGGTGATGAAATGTCACTCCTTTAGATAGGCTATGTAAAATAGCAAAAGTGATAGAATATCATTTCCATGAACAATTAGAATTGTTAAGAGAGTTCAGCAAGTTTGATAAAGGAACAACACACAATATTAAGAAACCATCAACTACAAACTGTACCCCAAACCGAGTGCTCTAACTGAAAATAGCCAAACAGGATGACTAACAAAATATTCACTTGTAAAGGCACACATGTGAAATCTCGCTTTTCCTTGCAATATTATAATCAGATAAGCTATCAAACTTTTGGAGAAAAATGTAAAGGCTTCACAAAATGCACCCCTCCTTTGCCATTTTAGGAAACTAATAAGTTGATTTGAATTAATGAAGTAGGCCTGCTGCAGTGAGGTGAATCTGTAAAATAAGGTGAAGGATCAGAAAGACTCTTTTCCTGTCTTTGTAGATAAAGCAAATTCCATTTTATGAGAAAAGGCGGCCTCAAAATGAGGACGTGAAGGTGGCTTTTAGGTGCCAAGAATGTTGCTCAGATAAAAACAAACAAGAAATGTGGATATCAGTTAAATAGCCATAGGAAATGAGTTTCACCAACAACCAATGACCCCTGGCAACTGCAAAATCTTTCATGTGATAAGAGTGAGAACAGAAATGGAAAGAAAGGGAGAAAACCCAAGATAAGCCTGCAAATTAAGTTCCAAAATTTATAAAAAATGCTTATCCTAATCAAGAATTAGAATAACTTAATCCAGGTGAAGTAAAAATAATGAAAGAATTGGAAGAAAGACATTTGGTTCTACTATTCTCAAAGCAAAAATCAGAGAATTAACATTCATCAAATAGAACAAAAATTATTAGGCATACATACAGAAATGAGATAACAACTAGATATGGAAAGATGCAATTAAAAATCATTGATTAAAATTATGTAGCCAGGCACCATGGCATACCCCTGGAAGACCACAGGTTTGAAGTCAGAGGCAGCTTATATAAAATCATAGTGAGATTATATCTCAAAATAAAAGTAAAAAAAGAGGCTAGGGTTTCAGCTCAGTGGTAGACACTTTCCTAGCATATGCAAGGTCCAGGGTTCAACCCTCTAGTACCACAAAAATAAATTAAAAAGACACATAATCATAAATGTTTGTGCAAATAAATTTATATTTATTTGCTCATTTTTGTGGTGTTTGGGGGTTGAACACAGGGCCTTATACATACTTTGCAAGTGCTCTACTACTGAGATGCACCCACACCTCGCCTTTTTAAAAAATGTTTATCTTGAGACAAGGTCTCACTAAATAATGCAGGCTGCCTCTGGCCTTGAAATTATGATTCTCCTGCCTCTACCTCCCAAGTAGTTGGGATTACAGGTGTGTGCCACCAGGCCTGGCTAAAATCATCAATTCTTTAAAGAAATAATTTTAAAATATTATTAGAGTTAAAAATAAAAATGGTATTTTTAAATAAAGGAAACAAAACAAAGTTAGGGGAAAATAGATCAGAGATCACATTAAGGGAGAAATTGTCCTCAAACTTTTAGGGAGCCCCCTGTAGTATTTAGCAACCCAAATATTTGCTTCAATTTTCTTTCTCACTTGGAATCTCCCTACCCATCCCAACATCTAAGTTTCCTATTTAAATATCAGGTGAGTTTATCACCTGTACAAACATACAACATACAGTTGAAATACCAGTCCTCCTGACACACCACACACACACACACACACACACACACACACACACACACCACATTCATGAGACATTTTCCTTATCATGTGTTTTCTGAGTCCTCTGAGTTTCTCATAATTGTAATGAGTGGCTGATGAGTTAGAAAAATATCAATACTCTAGGATTTCTTCAAGTCCCCATAATTTTTAACTTCATGCCTCTCATCACTCTTTCTTTAGATTGGAGCCAAAAGTAAAAGATAAATTTTTTGGAACTTCTAGGTACAAGTAGCCAGCAGGTGGTTGGCAAAGCTTACATAGATAGGAAACTGGCTATTGGTATATTCCTGATTTAAGCTGCCTTTATAAAAAAGACTGGAACTGGTGACTCATCCCTTTGTTTCATTGTGGTATGTTTTTCCATTCCTAATCTAGCCCTTATAAAACACTGTAAGACAATATTTGTTCCATGTCTTTCTTTCTGTCTATGTTCTGAGATAATAATGAGCAGAGACTGTATTTTCTTCATTTTTATTTCCCCATCACCTAGCACAGGCACATAAACATTCTTAGTAATTTTTTAAAACAAATTTTAATAATTTTTGATAAAAGAATAAATTCAAGAATCTATGAAACACTATTTATATGGTTAAGCAGACCTTAAAGCTCTGGAATTCAAGCTGTAACAATCACTACAAGGAAATGTGCAGAAAAAGTAAAAGAAAATCAGAGTTCCCTTGGGGATCCACATTTAAGGGATTTGATAAAGAAACACTACATAACTGGATATAAAAAGAGAAATGTGAAAACTATTCTAATGAATATCATGAGCCTTTCGGGCTTCCAGAATGAGGAGATGATTAATGATGTCAGTCAAAGTTGTGGGAATTGGAAGGAGAATTTAGTGAACTTAGAAGACTAAGTGTGATTCCACTGCTTAGATTCATTTTCCATTCTTGAGATAAAGGTTTCTAAAGTCAATACCTATGTGCTTAGTGATGTGTTTTACACTGCTCTAGATAGTGGGTGTTTATATCATTGCATTAGAAAAAGTATAAATTCCATGGAAAGAATGGATATATACTTCCCCATAAAAATTGAGACCTGTAGCTCTTGGTATGAGACACAGGAGAACACTTTGTGCAATGAAAAACTCAAGAACTTACTTTTCTAGTGTTTAATAAATTCTCCAGAAAATGATCTCAGTACATAGTAATAAGTATAGGTAATAAGATAACTTCCTTTATATTATAGCTACAGTAATTTTAAATGGTAAAATATTCAAACTTTATTCATGTTTACCCTAAAATAACATTAGAAATGTTTATTCTTTCTTTGTTCACTTCTTCTGAAGGCTAGTTTCCATAACTCACAGTTTTAAAATTTTATTTCAAAGTACTCTAGTGTACAAGACTCCTGGTAACAGAAACATCTTTAGTGCTGATTCACTTTTATTTTTAAATTAGCAGTTGCTCTTCCTTAAAATTATTGGTGTTGTGACAGTAATAATAATGTTGATTTTCATGAACAGCAGAGTCTTGCCACATACTGGGCATGCCACCAAATGTTAAATGAAACCCTGTTCCTCAATAGCTTTTAATACAAACTGTGCTTCTACCCTACTCCTTTGTATGGAGGTAGGAGAGTTTGTGGAAGAAGACATGTTTGAAATGAAGCACAAAATACAAAGTCTAAAAATGAATGATTTTAAACTGAATACTCTTTTGGTTTCAGATCACTGATATGATGATAATAATACTGGTTCTCTCTTGCAAAAGGTATTGTGCAGTGATATTACTCATGCAAAAGGCATATAAATAATACTACTCCTCTCTTGCAAAAGGTACACAACAAAACGAAGTATCACATCCTAAAGAAATGCTGGCTATATGAACATAGATTGTAAATATGGAATAAAATCAGGATAAAAGAAATATAATTGTCAGTTTATCGAAAATCAAATAAAGATAATGTTTCAAGAGATGAATGTATCACCATTTTTTTAAAAAAAGTATTTAATGCTTCAGTTTGAAAATATTATTATATTAAAATGTCAGTACAAATTAGAATCTTCATAATGCTTGTAGAAATAACATTGTCTATATCGCAAATTGATGGTACACTTTTACAAATAAAGTAAAAATGCTCATACAAAATCATTAAAACACTAAATTTGGAATGTCTGAGGTTATAGTTGCCCATAAAAGACTATTTTAAGAGAGTAGATTGACTTATTTCCTGGGTATTCTGGAAACCCAAGATCTTAATCATTCAGTATCATCATTTGAAAATGAGGCAATTATCTTACAGGGAGACACTAATATTCATAAATCAGTTTTAAAAGATCCAAGGATTAACTACTATCATGCATTAATACTGAGAACTATGGAGCAGAGAAAAATAGCAGGAAACACTTTGTAGAGAAAACACTAACACAAGAGAATAAAAAGTTCAAATAATGTCAAGGGGAAAAAAACAGAAACAAAGAAATCACTCTACTAGCACTGATGCTGAGTAATTAAAGAGTGCAGTTAACCCTGATACATGACTATTCTTTGCACTTTTTTATTTCCCACTAAATGAGATATTCATTTAACAAGTTTTTTTCATGCACAAATAGTATTCAAGAATCCCTGACTGTTCAAAAATTATTTTCAATTTACAAAACTCTGGTAGTATTTTCAATACCCCAATTCACTTGATGTGATCTTCAGTTCAACAAATTTGAATGAAGAATACATTACACAAAATGCAATGTAGAAGGCATTAGACAAAGTGAAATCATACATAATATGAATTCAGTTGTTGTTGTTAGGTGCTGTGGAGTCAGTATCTGACTCATATTGACCCTATGTGGAACAGGTGAAACACTATTGTCAGTGCTTCTTTGCTGTTCATAGGGTTTTCAATGGCAGATTGTTTTTTGGGAGTGGGTTGCCGGGTCTTTCTCCGAAGCCTACAGTACCTGGTGTTCCCAGGTGGTCGGCCATACAAGTACTAACCAGGCCGGAACCTGCTTAGCTTCTGAGATCTGATGGAATTGGATGCCACAGTGGTAGGGCTGCAGACATGAATTCAATAGAAAACAGGAAATAAAATCTAGTAATTACAATTGTTGTTGTTGTTAGGTGCCGTCAAGTCGGTATCCGACTCATAGCTACCCTCTGTAAAACCGGGGAAACACTATTGTCAGTGCTTCTCTGCTGTTCATAGGGTTTTCAATGGCAGATTGATTTTTGGGAGGGGGTTGCCAGGTCCTTCTCTCAAGCCTACAGCACCTGGTGTTCCCGGCGGTCTCCCATCCAGGTACTAACCAGGCCCAAACTTGCTTAGCTTCTGGATCTGACAGGATCGGATTCCACAGGGCTACGGCTGCAGGCTAGTAGTTACAATAATATTTAATAACAATTGATTAATTGCAATTGCTACTTCAATAAATGAACACAAAGCACATAGTATACAAAAGAGAAGTGCTTAGTTCTGCAGTGGATGAGGTGGGTGGGCTGTGAAGGTATCATGAGAATTCCAATGAAGGCTTTACAGATGACATTGCACCTGAGAAGAATTTTTGTACAATGACTAGTAAAGTATCAGGAAGATAAAATCAGATACAGTATTCTAGAAAGAAGGGCAAGCATTTTCCCTTTGACAATTTGCCAGTGTGAAAGTGCTACTTTCAAAGACCTACAAGTAGTTGAACTCATGACTAGACCTGACAGGACAAAAGAAATAATGAGATGAGATGGTAGAGTCTTAGGCACGGGCCCACCAGGTAGGGCACCAGACACTCTGTGCAAAAGGTAGTTCTGTAGGCAGAACTACTGAAGGGATAAGTGATTGACAGAGGGACATGGTATTCTGAATACTGGCAGGAAGTCCAGTTCACAGATATATAAATAGATGAGGCAAAAAGCTGGAAGAAGTCAAGATAAGGTAGTGACAGCATGGATAGACAGAGAAGATTACAGGAATGAAAGTATCCAGACCAGGTAACATATTGAAGGAATCAGAGGACAAAAATAAAGCCTAGGTTTGGGCTTCAGTGAATCATTACACTAGTGCCAGTTAATGTACAGGAAAGTAGGTTGGGGTAAAGAAAATGTAGAATTTTGTTTTAGAAATGAATTATTATCATTTGTATGATGTCATGATGGAAGAATGTAATCTGAATTTTCAGGATGTAAGACAGTACTCCATTATAAACCACATTAATTAGTAGTAGTATTGTGTTCATATCATGTAACACAAAATATTTCCTGAAATTAATGAAATCTGGCTGAAGAGGACTCAATCCTAACTTTCCCAGGGATATCAACTTTGTTGTTGTTGTTAGGTGCCATCAAGTCGCTGTCCAACTCATAGTGACCCTGTGTATGACAGGTGAAACACTATTGTTAGTGCTTCTCTGCTATTGATCTTACTAATGGAAGCAAAAGGAAATCAATGTTTCATGTTCCTTAATTCTCCAAGTGATTTGTTCTTCTTATTTTTAAGTATACTGCAACTAGTTAGGGATAACTTCACAGGGATAGATGCAGTAGTGTGCTATCCTTTTCCATAACAAAAAAACCAGTATAATTGTTATGAAAACATGTCCTTGTTTTATAGAGTTTGCTTCAAAGCCTAAAAACTTTGATTTTGCAGCCACTTTAGCTTGAAAAACATGAAACACTCATTTTTCTTTTGTTTATCAATTTTTCCTCATTCAGATGGCCTTTTAATTTTCCTCAGACATTTTGTTTTGAGCTAACAGGGATGGTGTCACACATTCACATGTACCAGAATCTAAATGCTACCATATTGAGTGGGATGCAGATGTAATGTATTATAAAAATGTCAATCCACTATATCACCCAAGGGCAGTCTTGCAAGAGCATGTTTTATGAAGTACTTATTCTCTGATGACTTTTAGTGAACAAACGAAAGGTGAGAGCATACTTCAAAAAGTCATACTTCTTCGGATGGCGTTCATAAACTAAAAGTTGCAGATGACATTTGGGTTTTCTGAGCAGTCTTACAATATTTAAAAGCCTAGCCAGTAAACCCAGGCTGCTTGGTTTATTAGTTTCTTCACTTGCTCTCTCTGAGGCTTGGGCAGGCTCCTACATCTTTTGAGCACTATTATGTGCAAGCACTATTTCCATTACTTAACCTGTTTTAGACATGAGACAGTAGAGGCACTGAGAGGTGAACTAATTTTCCCAAAGATACTCAGCTAAGTAAATTCAGAGCAGGGCTTCCAACCAATACAACCTGACTTCCAAACCCAAGGTTTGTTTAGTCTGCACTATAACTTTCATGTCAGGACTTTGACTAGAATTTAGAAATGGGCAACTATAATTTTCTGAGGTCAGCAGTCAAGCTTCCTTAATTGAACATGGATTGGTCTGCTATAGGAACATAGCCTTCCCTGCTGGGAATGTTGCCCAAATGACTACTGGGAGAAAGCCTTGCTGAAGAAGGTGCTACAGCGTGGTACCAAAACAAGCCATTAACTCTCATTTCAGTGGATTCTCAATAGTACATAGCAATGTGCTGATCTCTTTAATGATCTACTACCTCAACTGACAAGAGTTATTTCAGTTCTGTTGTCTTGTGAAACCTCCAAGCATGTGCCACACCCAACGGCACAGAAGATCAGGCACTGACATGAAGCTATCTGCTGATGTCTCTTCATCTTCTTGGTTCAAAACATTGAGACCTGGATGCACAGAGCCTGAAAACATGCTATCCTCCTCTCCTCTTCAAACAAGTGATCAATTGTTCCTTCCTTGTCTAAAGCTCACCTCTCCATTAGCATTCTGGACCCTACCCTGCTCCACTTTCTAGAAAACATGCATATTGATTATACCTTTTCCATCTTGTTCCTAAACATACTCAAGTCTCAATAACCCTTTCTCTAGCCTCAAAGACTCCTCCAACTTCTATTTTCTTTCTCTACTTTTAAGAACTAAACTTCTTGACAGTATCATCTGTGTTTTTTAATCTCCACTTCCACCTTATCACTCATTTTTCAGTCCAGGATTTGTCCAGTAACATTCAAAACAAACAAGTTTACTGCAGTTATCTATAATCTACAAGTGGCTAAATCAAGTTCTATCTTACTTGGTATTTCAGCAGAGTTTCACATATGCAACTTCTGAAACACAAAATTTGTTCTTCAGCAGAGAACTGCCCTTGATTTCCATATCAAATGCCTGCTTGATACCCTGGCTGATATCTCAAAGCACATCAAACTGAACTCATGCTTCCTCTAAATCCGCCCTATTTCAATACCCTCTATTTCAGTAAATAGTTCAGTAATCCATATAGGTTTACAAGTTATTAATCTTTGAGTCTCTCTCAAGCCTCTCTCTTACTTCTCACCCAACTTCCATCACTGATTTCATCTGCTAAGTTTCTTCCCAGTGCATCCACGTACATTATATATGTCATATATTATGAAACATCCCCAGCAGCCAAGAGACAACACTTATAATCAAGTGCATCAATATTTCAACAGTGAAACATTACTTAACGTCCCAAAATGGGATTAAATAACAATTATAAGTAGACTCATGTCAATTCATTTCAAAATTTACTGCCATACAAGTTCAGATAGGTTAGATTTTTCTACAAAGTATGGTAAGAAAAGTGTTTTTAGTTATCAGAACTGAATTTCAGGAATGTTGCTGAATAAATATGAATGTGTGCTTCAACATATCAAGAAGTGTGTATACTGGTTAAGAGAATGGACACTACAGCCATATCTTCTTCAATCCTGTCTTCACCTCTAACCAGATCTTGGACAAGTGACTTACTGTCTGTATGGCTTAGTTTTCTCATCCTCAAAATGTAATAACAAGTTGTCTGTATCATAAGGATATGTAGATTAAATAAGCTAGCTCACATAAAGTGCTTAGAACAGTGTTTGACACATAATAAGCACTAAATCAGTATTAGTCACCACAAAGTGTTACTATTGCAAACAATGGTATAGTTCAATGTCCTTGTACTTATGCAGCTATGAACATTTCCTAGCCATAGGATTGTTGGGTCAAAGAAAATGTCATTTAAAATTTGGATAAATAATAGAAGTTGCCCTTCCCCAAATTTTCAACAGTTGTTGTTGTTGTTGTTAGGTGCTGTAGAGTCGAGTCCAACTCATAGTTGGCTGACTGCTTTGGGATTGCCTTGGGAGTGGATTGCCACATCCTTCTCCCATTTTGCCATCCTGGGGATCAAACTCGGGACCTCAGAGACTGCAGAGCAGTGCTCTACCAACTGAGCTAAATCCTAGCCCTTCCAACAGTTAATACTCCCCAAAATACTGTATGACTTCACCCATATCCCAACATCCTTTCCAGCACTTTAACTCAACTAATTTTTGCAAATCTGAAAAGAAAGACAAAATCTCATTGTTTTGATTGCTGAATTATGAAATTAAATTAAACATTTCATATAATTGTTGGTTATTTGTATGTCTGTATTGTGATGTCTTATGCCCATTTTTAGTTGTGACTTACCTGAGGATTTGGTGTTTAAAAACTCTTATTACAGAAAGAAGAGAGCCACAAACCATGGCATATGCCTATGATCCTAGCTATTCAGGAAGAGGATCACTAGTTCAAGGCCAGAGGCAGCCTGTGCCACTTAATGAGACCATGTCTTAAAATTGAAAATGAAAAAGGGGATGAGGGTTAATTCAATGGTAAGCACTTGACTAGCATGGGCAAGGTCCTGGGTTCAACCCTACAGTACTGAAAAAAAAAAGGAAAGGAAAGAAAAGAAAGAGAAGAAAGAAGGAACTAATGAACAAAGGAAGGAAGACAGCCAGGAAGGAAGGGAGGAAGGAGGGTGAGAAGGAAGGAACGAAGGAAGGATGGAAGGAAGGAAGGAAGGAAGGAAGAAAGGAAGGAAGGAAGGAAAATAGTTTTTCTTTCATTTGCATATGCATATATACATATATAAATATTTGTAATAGGTTACATGTCATCCATATTAGTATGAGCCAATCTTAAAACCCCTGCCATGTTCAGACATTCAGTTGGAGCAGAGAGCAGAAGCCATGGTCTTGGTGCAAGCATGGTGGGGTGATTCAGAGAACAGCAAGAAGGGCCATCATTCAAGTTCACTCCCTG
This sequence comes from Pedetes capensis, assembly GCA_007922755.1. NCBI lineage: Eukaryota > Metazoa > Chordata > Mammalia > Rodentia > Pedetidae > Pedetes > Pedetes capensis. The sequence goes on from VMDO01011705.1 coordinate 49,341, forward strand.
CAGTAGAAGATCTCACCAGTAAATTCCCACAGTTTCTATAGTCTACCTCTCAAGTGGTACAGACCTGCTTCTCCACAGAAGTCTCAAGAACAGCTCCTCCACAGTTCTTGTAGGACTCTGTTTCTGAGAAGAAACTTCTAAGAGGGAGGTCAGTGGGATGAGGTAGAGTCATGTCATTTTATTTGCCCACAGGGCCACGCCTGGCACTCACCTTCACCCTCCTCCACTTTCCATCTTAAATTTCCTGTTCTTCTATTATCTCAGAGGATGACATAGGATGCAAAGCTTCCTTCCTGAGGTATGTTAGCACTCAGCAATCATAGTTTTCTCTGGTTACACTGCTGTACTTGTCCATTCATGGTTTCAGTTGAGCAAGGCAGTGCCAGGAGGGGCACCCAGGGATCACCTGAGTTCTACACATATTCCCCCCTACTTCATTGTATAAAAGTGCCGTATGTCCTCTCCTTGGTCAGAGTTGTTAATTTCTGCCATGACAATGACTCTTGCTTGCAGGTTTGCAGACACAAAACATCCAAATTCTACTGACAACAGATAACACTTGTAGTTCAATGGGAACTTGCTGAGTATCCTATTAAGAGCAAGCCTTCTTTAGAGATCAAGTGTTCTGTGAAAGCCAGAGGAAATGCAGACAGACCAAAGGATGGATCACACTAAACCTTCTGAACCATGAGTTTATTGGGAGTTTGATACAGGGGGTTGTGGGTAACTCACAGAAAGCCTTACACACAGCAACACAGAGGGGAAGAATTCCTCCCACCCCAGAAGTTCTCACCAAGTTTTCTCAAAGCTGCAACACTTTTAAGTCCCTCCCAAGTGAGCTTCCCTATAGAAGTGATCCTCTCTCCCTCCCAAGTGGACTTACAAGAGTGTCATGTGCCTCCCTGGCAGCCTTATGGGCAGCTGTACCACCTGAGTTTCATTGCTCTACTGCTTTTCTCCACTCCATTCCATTCTGCTATTTCCCCCTCCCTAGCCTGAATTCACTCTACCCTGTTGTTTACCATATATATTTTTTTCTTTCCTTTCCCTCCAAGGGAATGTTGATACATTATAGCAAGCCTAACCAAATTGTATATTTCTTCCCACTCTGCTGCCATGATTGCAGCGCCAAGGCCACCCAGAAACATGCCAGGTGGTTTGTATCGTTGCAGCAATCATTAAATTCAATCCATGCCCAGTCCCAAGGAATTATCTACACAACACCAAGTACTGAAGTCCTTCAAGTGTACAGTTGTAGCATCAGGAAACAAAAACTTTCTTAGTAGGTCGCTGGGAAGGATGGCCTGTAATCCTACTCCTATTTGAATTCCTTTGTTCTTGGACACATATATTGTACTTATTGAGGATGCAGGACTCAGTTCTGGTTTAATGAATATTGCATCCTGAACTATGGTACCCAATTCTTTCATAATGTTACCTCTGTAACTGTGTGCCTTCAGAAGGGTACTCCAGCACTCTGTGATAACAGTTTCTGCTGCATGGTGTCAGACATACTCCCCTGCCAGTACATTATAACTAAATCTGGCAATGCCTTCAGTCTGTAGTCTCTCTCTTATAAAGTTTCACATCTGAGAATTCTGGGATTTAATCTTAATTAGCCTGGAAGCCAAGAAAGGTACTAGGAAGAATTCCTGAAGGAGACAACTGATATCTTGCCTGGATGAGGCCTCTGAAGAGTCTGGAAAAAGATGAACTACTTTTCCAAACTCTAAGGATTCTAAAGTATCTGAAAAGCCAACTGTCTCAAGATAATCAGTCTAAGTCTCACTTCCTATGTTTCAGGTCCCAGGTGTCCAATACAGAACGCTCCAAATTTATTAGCAAAACAGACCATTCTTAAAGACTGGGCATTAAAATGTCTCTAGAGTGCTGTCAGCCTATCAAATCTTCATGGAAGCACTCTCACTCTGTTACATCTTCATTTTGCTCCAGTGCTGTGGTTTTCAGAAGATAAAGGACTGTTTGTATTAAATAGCTTTTGTCTCTGTGACCAAATGCCTGACATAAGCAACTTCAAGGAGGAAAAATTTATATTGGCTCATGGTTTCCAAGGTCCCAGTTCTTGGTTGCTTGGACCCATGCCCTTGGGCACTATATCATGGCAGTAGGCATGTGTGGCAGAGGAGTTTCTTCACCTCATCTCAGCCTGGAAGCAGAGAGTGTGACAGGGATGGGCCATGGATAATTTGTACCAAGGAACTTCCCCCAAGTGACCTACTTCTTCAGCCACATCTTGCTTCCTAAAGTTTCCAGAACCTCCCCAAGTAATGCCAACAGTAGCATCCAGCCTTTCAATACATGAGCCAATTGAGAACACATTTCATATCCAAACTATAACATTTTGAAAGCTACCAAAGAGGTCCCCTTGTTCCTACACTTTGCTTTTAAAAGCTCTGAGTTTCTCATTCTCCTTCTGCAGATTGGCAATATGAGTCAGTACTAATAAGCAATATTGCTGTTTCAGAAGTAACGTCCTCAACCCCCACCCCATATCACTCAAATGTCTGAATCATCACACCTGCAACAATATTGTCCTCACTAGAATATTTTCCCAAATTTGCCACAGATGGAATATTTAGCAATTGGTACACCAGCTTGTGCCAGGGATATCTACTCATATGGCATCTTCTTTGCTGATGAAGTACTTAGTAAGGTAGCTCCATACCCTCATCTATTTCCCTCCTTTATTGGACCACTATCAGTAGCACTTGTGTTCATTAAAGTCCACTGAGAAACACATAATAGGATGAGATTATGCATGCAAGAGATTTATTTGGGAAGGGAGCAGGAGAAGGTAAAGGGAGCCATCAGACCATGACTCTCATGGAAGGAAGGAGAGACATAAAGATAGGGGAGGAGGAATCACAGGTAGCCACACAATTCTAGGAAAGATTGAGCCAAGTCAGTGGGTCATCCTTAATCTGGAGACACAGAGAGGAGGACTCTATTATCTTGCAATAGTTGACTTGCCTTAGTACTTACACTATGCTCACTCATTGGCTGAGAGCAGATTACAAGAAGTGTGGCCCCAGCCTAAAGGCAGTATCAGATCCACGAAGGCAGTAGATGACACTATCAGTCACTTGTGCTATCTTAAGGTAGAGATCTAAGCAGTGAATTTTCGTGACTGTCAACGTATGAAATTCTACCATAGTCTATTAAAAAATCTAAATTTCTTGGTATGAAGTGGATAATTATGTCTGTTTAGTCAAACTCTTATTTTGAGACAGGACAGGAGTCTAAGTCATTTGTTGTTTGTTTGTTATTGTTAGGTACCATTGAGTTAGGTCTGACTCATAATGACCCTCATCAGGTTTTCAATGACTAATTGCTTCAGAAGTGCTTTGAGAGTGGATTGCCACATCCTTCTCCCATTGAGGTCATTAGATTGTTAAAATACCATTTCACCTCTCTTCTTAAGAACAAAGTTTTTGTGGCTTTTGCATGTATTTTCTCTTTCCTCTGAATATATTTCATCATGATTATGTTTTAAGTTATGGAAGTTAACCACAACCTAACTGTAAGATAAGTGGATATTTATTGTACACATTAGAATTCAGGATATGTTATAAAAAACAAAAAAGCACTCTAAAATTAATGGTCAGTCTTTTGTATTGATTTTCTAATAATGGTAGAAGACTGTAAGATCCATAAGGAATTTCTTATTTAGTCCTTTACCAAATCTAGAGCTGTTGGTCACTGAGCACTAATGTTTTTCTATAAAACTGAATTGAACTGAAATTTGTATTTTCACTTTGACTGGATGTGTTACGAAACTTTGCTTTAGTCCCAATTCCTTTCAGTCTCAAGAGCAATTTATAACCATACTTAAAAGGCATATGAAGCACTGTTTATAACAGCTGTTGTTTTTCCTATTAATGCATTTTAAATTGGCTTCTTTTTCTAGATTGACAACTTCCATTAGAGCTCAGGTTGTTGGGGATTTCAATACAAAAAGAACTCTGGTGGATAATTAGCATACTATACTACCTCTAGGAATAAGTAATATTTTTGATAAATACATCTAAGTACAGATAGTGTCTGCTTTGTACTTATTTTCTGCTAAATTTTAAATTAACTCTTGTCATGGGAAGTACAGCTATTAAGGATTTTTGTTTTGTCAGATACCTTCTTGCAAGCATAATAGTCCTTTGTGACCTTAGATGCTCACTTACTCAGAATTGAAGAGGCTATTTTACATAAAAATTAGTAACCAGTAATGTATAAAGAAACTACATCTTCTTTATAGTTGACCCTTAGAGCTATTACCACATGTAGAAATCATTGTTGGCACTCACACAGCTCCCCTTTGTCCATCCTGTAGTGGCTATATTGTCTGCTAATGGTTCACAATGTTCTCTCCTCTGGAGAATTTTTCATAGGTGATAGGACTAGACCACCCTTACACCCTGACTCCCCACCTTTTGTCCCCTTGGAAACACACTTACAATGACTACCTGGTGCAGAGGTACAAAAGTTCAGTCCCCTTTCCACAAGTCAGGACAAAAACTCTCTGAGGCATTTCATGCTCTGGCAACTCCATTAATAAATCACTTGCCCATCTTAAACTCTTCTTGTGGGGGACCCAGTCTAACACAGCATTTAATTTAATTTAATTTAATAATATTAACAATCCTATGAGGTTTATATGTGGTCTACATTATTTTTAAACAACATAATAAATTTATTAACAGTGAAGTCCTAAAAGAAAAAAAATCAGATAGTAAAAAAATGAATGGAGAGATTTGCAAACTTCTACGAAGAAAACCACCTGTATGCTGTTCCCAATATGCTAAAAATCTTGAAATCTGGAAAGAAAAAAAATATGTTATAAAAATTTTTATTTTTGTTCTACTTGTGAGGAAAAGATTTGAATAAAGACCCATACAAACTGAGATAGAAGTTATCTCATGTCTAGTACCAAGCAAGCAACTTTTTGTATGAGTAAGCAAATGAGAGTGAAAGGAAGATACCAGCCATATAAAAGGACTCAATGGTTTAAATGAAGACAATGTTGAAAATGAAAGAAAACTTTATTTACAAAATGAAAATGCCATAAGAATAAGAGGTAACTTTTAAATCCTCCAATTTTTCAAGACATATAAGAGGCCCAGAAATGAGTGAAGCATGAAGACAGAATATTCTGAGATTAGGAACGATCGTGATTGCTAATTATAAAACTAAGTTGAGACCACTTCAGTCCAAGTATGAGAAGTGCCCTAATTATGTCTTCCATATTTTTTATACTTTGACTTCTTGGGGTCTTGTAGTCCATGAAGGGACTATCCCTCCCAGGCAAGCCAATTCCTACCGTCTGAGCTAGGCCCGTAGGTAGGTAGTTATTAGCAGGCCATGGAGGAAAAGATTAAAAATGGCTCTTGCTTTTAGCCATGACCTGGGAATGGGACTTCCCAGAATATCAGAAAGACCATCTTTGGATAATGTATACCCGTGTTCTAAAGGGCTCTTCACCCTAGCTGAGATTAATGTCTGCATGTGTCCTCAGGTTATGGGCAAAGGCAGATAATTTCCAGGTAGCTGCCTATGAGCTCATTCTTGTGAAATATACCAAACAAGTCCAATAATCCATTTTATAAAACAGACTCTAGTCTCCTTAGACCTAAACCACAAAAGATTACTAAGCAAAGGAGACTTTTCATCTGTCTTTGTTGGGAAAGTAGAGCTTGAGTGGACAGACCATAACTTTATTTTGGTTTCTATAAAAATAGAGAGAAAGAACAAAGATCATGGTGCCTCTCACCCCACCTCTCAGGAATCCACCTTATCTGTACATCTCAGGTATTTTTCCTTCTAAATTAAGCTGATTTAACTTTTCTTGTGGTTTTTCTGTCTTTTTCTTTGCCTAGGGAAACATTGTAATTATAGGTCCTTTCATGTAAAGAGCCAAGGTTTCTCCAGATTTTTTTCCAGGATTCTCCAAACTTCTCCAGGTACCTGGGCTTTCCATGATAATTATACTTAAGGAGGAATTGTTACTAGAAAATGAACTTTGCTTATATTCTGCTGCATGTTCTCTGTGTCTCATCTGAATTCTCTCAAACAGAGGACATGGACTGAGATACAACTGTCAGCTTCCTGGTAACAATTCCCCATACTCAATCCCTGGTAACAAGATCTGACCAGAAGGAGCTTTAATGTCCATATTAACACCAGAATTTTGTTCATGGTTAGATATATTTTCTTAGGAGGTGAGTACATTCTTTCAAGATCATTTTTCTTTCTAGGCCCTCACCAGAATCGACCTTTAGTATTCATATTTCTACCAACAGTCCTTTCAGAACAATCTCAGCTTTTTTTTTTTTTTTACCATGCATCTCAGAACTGTTCAATCTTCTACCCGCCATCCAGTTCCAAAGATATTTTTAGGTATTTTTTACAGTGAGACTCTATTTCTCAGTACAAAAATTTTTATTAGTCAGCTAGGGCTTCCATGGAAAAATAATACAGATTGCTGTTGTTAGGTGCCATCAAGTCAGTGTCCATTTCATAGCTACTCCATGTACAACAAACAAAACACTATTGTCAGTGCTTCCCTGCTATTCATAGGATTTTTAATGGCTGATTGTTTTTTAGGAGTGGGTTTCAGGGTCCTTCTCCCAAACTACAGCACCTGGTATTCCTAGGCAGGCTCCCATCCAACCACTAAACAGGCTCGACTCTACTAAGCTTCCAAGATCTAATGGGATCAGACACCACAATTGTACAACTGCAATAATACAGATTATGTGGTTTAAATAACAGAAATCTATTTTATTTTCTCACAGTTCTGGAGAATAGAAGTCCATGATCAAGCTGCTAGCAGCTGGCCTCCTCCAGTGAAGACCCTTTTCTTGGCTTGCAGATGACCACCTTCTTATAGTAACTGCACAATGGCGTTTCCTCAGGACACACACATGGAAGGAGGTCAGGGGGGAGACACTAATACCTTCAGATCATGAACCCACATTTAATACCTCATTTAGCCTTAGTCATCTCCGTAAAGACTATCTCTGAAGTCTGTCATATTGGGGGTTGGATAGTGAACATAGGAATTTTGGGGTGACAAAACATTCAGTCCAATTCAAAGACATTTCACAAGAGAGACTAACCAAATAACAAATATGAAATTTCAGAATAAAGATTATTTATCATTAAATTAATCTAAATTAAAACATAATAAATGCCTATGTATGCCTAAATGAATGATTAAAATGAAAAGGATAGGTAAAAATAAATATTTTATGAAATTATGCAGCAACTAGGATTCTTATACACTTTCCATGGCAATATGTGTTGTTACAACAACCTTGAAAAATAGTTCCATCTACAAAAGCATATATTATGATTCAGAAATTTCACAACACTGTATTTATCAATAGATATGCTAAGAGTGCTATAAATGAGTGGGCATGGGTATGCATTCCTGTAATCCCAGCACTCAGGAGGCTGAGACAGGAGGACTACAAGTTCAAGACTAGTCTGGGTTACATAGCAAGACTCTATCTCAAAAAAATAAAATAAAATAAAATAAAAAAGAGCTATAAACCTTTAAGTATTATTTTAATATTATTCATAATAGATATATTTGGAAATAATCCAAATGTCCATTGACATAGTAATGTATATATAATTTAAGATATATTCATGTAGCAGTAATATACCATAGAGTAATGAAAATGGATGATCTACTTATTATTAAATCAAGTTCCCAGAAACAGACCCAGAGATAAAGATTAGTCCAACTGATTTATTTGGAATGTGTCCCCAGAAAATATTACTAGAAGAATGGGGGAAATAAGACAGGGAAGAGAATGCAGCCAATAAAGGGTACATTAGCAAACTAGTTACCATTTTAAGTAGAATTAACTCCCCCTAGAAAACCCTAAGGATCAGTATAAAATATATACTTCAGAGTTATCAAAACTAGGGAGTTAAGGAGCTGGATTATTTATATGCAAGCTCTTGTCATCATTGAGATCTGCTGGAGAGTCATTAATCTCTCTTCATTTCTGGCTTTCAGGGACAAGAGGTGAAACTCTGGCTGCCAAGAAATCCCTAGAGCAGGTGGAAATTGGCCTCATTCGCTATGATGACAGTCCTGAGAGCATGCAGGTAACTTTAGTGACAGATTTCTGGCACAGATACCAATACAAATGATTCTCACAAACATAATTTTAAAAATGCAGAAACAAAAAGAGTCCATAATGTGTGTTTTTGTTAATGTTGTGTTGTTATGTTTATATAAACTTTAAAATCAGGAAAAATAGTTGTTAGAAGTTAGGATAGTGGTTACATTTGGGGAAGAAGAGAGAGGAGATTGGAAGGGGACAAAGAGAGATGTGGAATGCTCATGATGTTCTATTTTTTTTTAACTTGTGTGGTTATTACACAGATATGTTCATATTATGATACATAATTTATTAAACTTATAAATGTAACTCATATAATCTTTCTGTATATATTTTATTTCCATCATAAAAGTTTATTAGTTGTAAATGAAGAGGGAATAGGGAAAGAATCAGTATTTTGATGCAGGCTGCTTATATAAATGTCATCATGGTTTAGGTAGACATTTATTTCTCAAAACAGCAACAGGTATGGAGCCTCCCAACCAATGCCTCTAGCTCATCTCACCTCTTTTCCTTATTCATCAGAGCATTAGAGTAGGGAATAAATATAATACTCTATTCCTATCAGGCCCAACAACTGAAAATATATTTCCTACTCAATGACTGTGATAACTTCTTCACAGTACAGAATAAAAAGTAGAGGGGGCTCTTTCTACTCATGGCAGGGGCCATCTCTGCACATGGTCATGAGTAAGCCCTGAAGTCAAGCCACTTCACTGATGCATTACCCATGTCTACACTAACATTTTGCTCTGCAACTGTTAGACTCGGCTTTGGCTGAGCTGGGAAAGCTGGAGGTAACAGCCTAACCAGGCAGTTCCAACACAGAGACTGATATGTTGGGAAGAAATGTGAAAAGAGGCTTCTGAAAACTCAGGTTGTTGGAATCAATCAGAACATATGTGGATGCAAAAGAGCCATAATAAAGAAGCATCTTCAAGAACCTGAAATCTAAGAAACTAATATGGGATAATTAAAGCCCATGCATGGGCCACATGTTTGTTTATCTAGTGTCTACGTTTCTTGCCAATTCTAGTATACTTTGATTCTAGTCTCTATCTTGGTTTCTCTCTCTATTTTTCCCAAAAGGCAAAAGTGTCTCTCAGAACAGAATTTGAGTTACAAGGACCATAGCAAAAGACTTCAATGAACCCATCTGAGGAGATTCTAAGACATAGCAGCAACCCTTGTCTCTTGATTTCTTTTCCTTTCTTGCCAACAGAGAATATATTTAGCCACTTCTCTCTTTCCACCATGGTTCATCTCAGGAGAGAAGTGTGTACAAACACAGAGTCTGTAGGGGGTGAGGCTTTCAGGCATTTTGAAACTCTCATCTGGGATGAGAGGAGGAATTCAGGGGCTGGGAAGTGGGGCAGCCATAGGTATTGCTTCTTCTTAATTTTCAGTGTTCTTCTAGTGTAGCTCCTTGCCAAGCCACCAAATAAAATGCCAGCACCTACTATACCCTTCCTGAAGTAGTTAATCCCTATATTCTCATTTTCTAATGCTTTTCTATCATTAAAAAAAGAAGGGTTGATTTGAAAGAAACTTCTGCTGCAGTGGTCCTTCCTCTGCAAGTGCCAGTTAGGTGTATTTAGAAAGGAGGTGTCATGAAGGTAGGACTATTGTCTGTTTGTTCACTGCTGTATCCCCACCACACAGAATAGTGGCTGGGACAGAGCACATATGGAATATTTGTTTAAATTCATTTCATTTTCTGAGGTTTTAAATGATTTTTAAATAAAAAAATCTTCCCATCAATCTCCATTCTAGCCAAATGCAGAATGGTTCCCCCAAAGGGAAGTGAATTATCTATACTGGAAGATACTTGAATCATGTCGTAGTTCCTCAAGCATATTTCACAGATAAGGTGCCCGTGACAAAAGAAGGCTTGCAGACTGTGCAAATTCCCTGAGCTGTTAAAGCAAGGGCCAAGCCTACAGGCAATCCTAGGCTCTCTACCTCCAGAGAAATGACTTTTCTGTTGCTTCATGAGATCTTCCTTTGTTAAATTACCTGGCCTACTGAATAAACAATACTATTTATTATTTCAAATCATTGTTGAATTTAAATAATACTTCAATCATCTTGACCTTTTCTAACTTGCAGTTGAAATGTTATGTAAATTTTCACTTGCTGCCAACACCATGAAAGAGCAATTTTATAGCTACAATGACTCTGAATCTTCCCCAAAGATGCAAATTTCATCCCAGGTTATTAATGTTGAAGATGAAAAATACAACTCAATTCCATTTTCCATGTGTTCAATTTTCTGAGATGACTCAGAAAAGTAAAAAATTATTAAACTCTGGAGGAACCTCCAGAAGAGAAACTTAAACTAGGATAATTTGTCTTTCAAATACAAACATCATTATTTTTCTCTTTAAAGATTTCCTTTTAAATACAGCATTTTGGTTGCAGTAAGTAAAAGCATCTGAAGCCCATTAGTAAGTCTCTAACTTGTGAATGTGCAATTTATTCCAAATGTAAAATATATCACTGTGGCCAAGCATTCATTTTAATGAGAAAATTTCCCAAGAGAACAACTGTTTTCTAGTAGCACGCTGATGATTTAGAATGCCCAGAGCCACTGCAGTATCCATAACTTTTGACACTTAATGACAATTCTGAAATTTCTTAGAACCATAAAATGGAAAACTATTGAATAAATTTGATAGACTTTTCCATTTTTCTCCCTGCAAATATTTTCTATTCTATCCCAACAATATCTTGATGCCAATCACTGAAATTATGATGAAACAAAAAAATTTTCATGTTTCTTGTTATTTTGATTATTACTGGTGAATAAGATTCAAGACAAAGAGAATCAAATGAAAGCCATAATTCCAGGAAAAGAGATAAAATGTGAGTCTCCCCATTTTAGGACAAAAGATCCTGAAGGGTCTTGGAAGTCAGCTGTACAATTCTCATTTTAGAAGGAAGGAAGCTGAATCTGATATTCAGGAATCTAAATGGACGTTTCTCCCAACAATGACAAAATCTTTAAAGGAATATTTAGTGATCAAAACAGCAACCAGCTATTCCTATTCCTATTTTCTCTCTCCTAGGCAGTTTTAACACTTCTGGGTTTTTAATTTCTTCATACCTTTTCTTTAACAAATTGGACCTATCTCTAATTTGGAAAAAAAAAAAAAAACTCTGCAAAGGTGACAAGAAATGCATAGTTTTGTTTCATCAAATTACGACTGACACATTTCTTAATAATATATATTAAACACAGAGCTGTTATACTTGCTTTTAAATTTAACTATGAACAATTGTGACACTTGTTGTTATTAAGTGCCCTCAAGTCGGGTCCAACTCATAGCATATTCAACCCTATGCACAACAGAACAAAACACTCCCCTGTTCTGTGCCAGGCACATGATCTTTTTTTTATGTTTAAGCCCATTGTTGCAGACACTGTGTCAATCCATGTACTTGAGGGTTTTCCTTTTTGGGTTGACGTGCCACTCTCCCAAACATGATGTCCTTCTCCAGGGATTGGTCCCTCCTGAGGACATGTCCAAAATAACTGAGATGCAGTCTAGCCATCCGTGCTTCCAAGGAGCACTCTGGTTGCACTTCTTCTAGGACAGATCTGTTGGTTCTTTTAGCAATCCATTCTAATACTATCAGGTGTTATTTGTGCTATTGCCAATATTCCAAGATGGGCTGGGAAGAGAAATCAACTGACAAAATTCCATGTTTTTGGAGTTTTCCTAATAATCTATAAAAATGCTATGGAAGAGATTGTTGTTGTTAGGTGCCTCGAGTCAGGTCCAACTCATAGTGACCCTCGTAGGATTTTTGGGATTGCTTCAGGAACAGATTGCCACATTCTTCATACACAGTAAAAATTGATGTACTAACGTTCATGGACTAAATATGGCCATGGTGATATTTCTCTCATGTAGTACATAAGAAGAAAGAGATGATTGAAAAGAAAAGGGAGTCAGTCTTAGTCACTATTCCTTTTTCCTGAACTGTCGTTAATGGTTCCTTTTCTTATTGATGCTCAGGAACACTTAACCCCTAAACCCTTCAGGTACTTGACTGTCACAGTAACCAAAGAGCTCATTCAGGAATTCATAACACTGAAGAGCAATCAGCTCGCCAGCACCTATTATTCATATTTGTACCATAAAAGATCCATATTAACAGTATAACAATAGAGTAGGGAAAAATATTTGATTCTAAACAGAATGATTTATCTGACCTTAGGAAGCTCAGGGTATCAAACAAATAAAAATGCAACATAAGAGGAAAACACATATAGTAGCAAGATTAAAGAAAGCAGCAACTCTTCCTTAGGGAGTTGGGGAAAGCCACATAAAGATTATGTCTGCATTTTGAGGTTAGCATTGAGAAGGACTTTCTCAGATGAAGAAAGACAGTGTAGTTATTCAGTAGATGATAAAAACAATTGAATGATGTTTTAAGAGGATGAATATATGGATAGAAGTGGAAATTAGATGAAAAATATAGGCCAGATAGATTGGGAATCTTTTTACAAACCAAATTCATTTTAAAGGCAGAATTTTCATTTCAAATCCTATAGGATGCACACAGGTGGAGAAGAAATAAGTTTAAAACAGCTTAACTAACTATAGATTGCCCTTTTTAGGCTTCATCAATGCCCTCAAAGACAGATGTTGTCACCTTCTCTCAACTTGACCACCCTCAATATATTGGCTTTGACCTTGACATTAGTCTCAAGTTGAAAGATGACTGCAGTAACTCCAAATATAACATCTTTACACAGCACAACCAAAGGCAAGAAGAAAGAATGTGTCTTCCTTTCATCCTCTTGTTAACAGTGAGAAAAGTTGTCCAGAACACCTCAGTAGATGTCTACGTGACTCAAGATCAAGAAACCAATGTTGTTGTTAGGTACTGCTGAGTCATGTCCGACTTATAGCAACCCTTATAGGGTTTTCAATGGCTGATTGTTTTGAGATTGCCTTGGGAGTGGATTGCCACATCCTTCTCCCATCTTTGTGGTGCTAATAATCAAACTCAGGACTTCAGAGACTGCAAAGTGGTGCTCTACCAACTGAGCTAAATACTAGCACCAAGAAACCAATAGCCAAGGAAAATGGAATTGGCATGATTAGCATGAACAAATCAAGATTGATCCAGTTAATACTTCAAATAGCCAACTAAAATCTAAGTTTTGCTAGCTAATAAGAAAGACAAAAAGAAAAGTTATCAGAGAGTTAACAGATAGTATTTTCCAGAATACTTTAGCCTCGAAGAGAGAGATGAGCCATGGCCAATGAAACTCTCATTTAAAGACAAGATAGGTGAGAAATGGTGAGAAATGGCCATGATAAGAGAGGCCAACATGTGTGGAGACAAGGGGGAAGATGGGAGATCGCAGTGCCTCCTCTCAATTTTGCTGTGAACCTAAAACTGTTCTTTTTTAAAAGACTTTAAATGAAAAATAAAAAGGTAGAAAGCATGTCTGTATGTAATTCACTTTGTTGAAAAGCCAATTTGTGTAAAAGTTAACTTTGTTAATTTGATTTAACCAATTATATATTTAAATGATAACATTTTAGACTCTAAAATCTGCTTTAGTAAACTTGTCAAATTTCACATAGATTTAGACAAGTCAGCTTTCTGTGAGTTATTTTGAATTGTCTTTAGAGGAGTACTTTCTGTTTTTTCTAATTTTGACTATTTTATAAATTTTAAGCCAGGTTTCACTTGTGTATGAATTTTTTACATTAATATTTATGAAATATAATAAATTTATACATAGTACACATTAGAGCATGTTTACATAGTATTCTGTTACTCTTTCCATTTTATCTACTCCAAAGTGTTTTTTTAAGCCTTTAGTGGGATATAAGTGGCATCTGTTATTGTTTGATACAAAGTGTTCCCAAAAGGAGCTCACGTATTAAAGGCGTGATTCATGATGAAAGCAATGATCAGAGGTAGAGCAATGGGAAAGTGACTGGACCATAAGGACAGTAACTTCATGAATGGATTAATCCCTTAATAAATTTATAATATGATGGCAGTATTGGGAGGTGGTGGAAAGTAGGAGGTGGCACCTAGCTAGAGGAAGTATGTCAGTGAGGGCATTCTTGTCTCTCTTTATTGTTCCTAGCCACAGAGGTGATCAACATCACTCTGGTACATCCTTCTGCCATGATATTCAGACTGATCACCTCCCAGAAACAATAGAGTCAGCTCACCATGGACTGAAGTTTCTGAAACCATGAGCCTAAATAAATCCTTTCTGCTTTTAAGTTGTTTCTTTCAGGTATTTGACACAATGACAAAAAGCCTGGCTACTGCAGCATCCAATAAACTGAATAGATTTAATTTATGCTATTGGATAAGTTTTCATATAGATAGATAGATAGATAGATAGATAGATAGATAGATAGATAGATAGATACCTGTGAGATGATTCTACTGATTTTCATAAGATTGGTGGGTTTGGTTTTACATTTAGGTTTATGATTAATTTTTCATTGTTTATAGTACAAAATATGAATCGAGAATGATTTCCTTTGCATACAAATATCCAGTTGTTCCAAATCTTTTGTTGGAAAATTATCTTTTGTCCCATTTAATTTGCTTAGTATCTTTGACAATAGTTTCTGGGTTTTATTTTGAATAGTTTCTATTGCTATGTCTTCAAATTTACTAATCCTGTAATCACAAGTATCTAATCTGCTTTTAATTCCATCCAGTATACCTTTCATATTAGACATTATATTTTTCATTTCTAGAAGCTCAGTTTTGGTCTTATACTTTCTGTATCTTTAGAGTATTGTTAGAATAACTGATTTGATATTTTTGTTCACTATTTCTGACATCAGTGTCATATCTGGATCTCTTAATGTTTTCTTCTACTCATTATAGGTTATATTCTCAATTTTGTTCACACAATTGGTAATTCCAAACTAGGTGAGTGCTGAAAAATTTTATGTTCGCATAAATGCTATTGAGATTTGCTCTGTTAACCAGTAACTTGCTTGGAAATAATTTGATCATTGTATGGCTTCAGTGTAACTTCTTTAGCTAGGGCTAGAGCAGCCTATCAAATAAGGCCAATTTTACCCCACTATTGAGGAAATGCCCTTCTGAGTACATTTATCCCCTATATTATGAAATTTTCTACTCGGGCTGGTAGAAATACTAACTATTCCCAAAACTGTGTGAACCCTGGAAATCCCTTCTTTTAGGTGTTTTAGTTTTGTATTTTGTTCTGTTTTCACCCAGACTTTTGCCATGGATTCATGTTCATTCTCTCTCTCTCTCTCTCTCTCTCTCTCTCTCTCTCTCTCTCTCTCTCTCTCTCTCTCTCTCTCTCTCTCTCTCTCTCTCTCTCTCTCTCTCTCCCCACCCCTCCATTTACTATGCTTAACCTTCTCTCCAGTACTTTTGTTTGTGAATTCTAGTCACGTGAGGATGGCTGCGGGTTCCATTTAACTCTTAAATTACACCTTCTTGAGCAATAGCCTGGAAACTCCTTTCAAAGAGTAAGCTGAGTCAATCATATGGCTCATCTCATTTACTTATTTTCCCTTCCCTCAGTAATCATCATCCTGAATGTTTGATAATCAATGTCTAAACCCTATTGGTTCATATATTTTACTTTTTTTGCCAGGGAGAGTATATCTGACTCATTTAATCTGGAAGAGGAAGTCTACTCTAGAGGGTTTCAATGACTAGCCAAACTGTTTAATGGTATACCTGCATTATTCTGATTGTATTATATACTAAACATTCACACTATTTGATATGGATTCATTACACTGGCCTATATTTGTATATGGCCTGCAGCTGTAGCCCTGTGGCACCCGATCCCATCAGATCTCGGAAGCTAAGCAGGGTCAGGCCTGGTTAGTACCTGGATGGGAGACCACCTGGGAACACCAGAAGCTGTAGGCTTGGGAGAAGGACCTGGCAACCCCCTCCCAAAAATCAATCTGCCATTGAAAACCCTATGAACGGCAGAGAAGCACTGATAATAGTGTTTCCCCTGTTGTACAGAGGGTCGCTATGAGT